>LPNX010031723.1:496835-522438 GCA_001517045.1 Pseudotsuga menziesii
ATTATTATTGAATTCGATTGCTAATGTCATTGCTTGGTTACGGAACGATCAATTTGGATTGTAGTATCAGGTAATGACTGACTGTTTGGCTATTTGATGAATGTGTCAAGAGTACACACTGCAGGAAGATCATGTGTGATGACCTGCAAGAGCCAAGCTTCATGGGAAGGTTTTCCCTTATCTTGGAAATGGGGTTCGGGTGAAACTCCATTAGACAGTTTGAAAATGTCTCATCTGCACTGCATGTTTGGTGATAACATGAGTGATATGGTTTGGATTATGTCAGTGAGACGTGTGTGGATATGAAACGTAAACAAGAAACGGGGATGGGGCTTGGTTTGCTTAAACCTGGTGATTGGAAACCACACAGACAGAGCTAGAGGGCTGACTTTCTTCTCCACAACCCTGGGATAGCACTAGAAGGGAATGCAGGGCCTGAGGGACTGTGTAGCAAAGAAGGGACTGATTCCTTGTGCTGGGTGTGTGTGTGGGTGTTATAGAAGTCAGGCTAGTTCTGGTGTAAGTGTTCCTATATCCGCAGCGAGCTCACCAGCTTAGCATTCAGTTTTTCCCAACTCCTTGATGGTGCCTAACAGATACAAAGGCATACTGCGACGGCAAATGGATAAGTGTTCTGTGACTCTTGCTATGAATATGCATGTTTAATTATTAAATTCCATATGCAGAACATGTTTTGATTTATTTCCATGATGACCGATTGCTTGAGTATGAATAGGGCCTACATGGCACACACCGAAAGAGAGTGCACACTTTTCCGATGTCGAGTCATGAAAGGGTTTTCAATATTGATTACACTCTAGGGAGTGGACGCACTCCTGGTGTCTCAATATTTGATAGTGAATGATATGAAATGTGATTACAGTTTTAGAGCAATGATGCGGATGAGTTTGCTTGTATTGCTTGTGTTGCTTGTGTTGACAGGCTAAAGGTGAAGGTAAATGGTTGATATAAGTGTATTGTTGATATAAGTGCATGTTGATATAAGTGCATGTTGGTATAAGTGCATGTTGATATAAGTATATGTGTCATTGTTGAAATAAGTGTATGATGGGCTGCGATATGCCTAAGGATCCATAGTAGATCCTAGACCTGGAAATGGTCATGATAAAGTTCCAAGCCCAGTTGACATGGTTATGTACTGGCTGGACATTAATTATTTGATGTTGTGGAGCAGCTAGCATGCTGACCTAACATCTGAGTACATAGGTGATCCCAAGGCTTGCAAAGCGAAGCAGGATCCTGTGGACGAACGAG
This sequence comes from Pseudotsuga menziesii, assembly GCA_001517045.1. Lineage (NCBI taxonomy): Eukaryota > Viridiplantae > Streptophyta > Pinopsida > Pinales > Pinaceae > Pseudotsuga > Pseudotsuga menziesii. The sequence continues at coordinate 498,111 of LPNX010031723.1, forward strand.
GAAACTCACAATACAGATAAGTATTGGATTATTTTGCTTATGAATATGCGCGTGTATATGATTTGGTTATGATGTTTTAAACTCTTGCTTTAGAGATAAAACTGATGAGAGTAAACTAAACATGTGAATCTATTCAATGTTTGAATATAGGTGTCGCTGGAAGCGAGGACTATGAGAGTATCCTAGAGATGCATGGGGACATGTGACTGTCCTGGAAAGCTCGGGTTGAGCGGTAATGAAAAAGGTGCTAGTAAGACGAGGGAGTCCTAGCAATTGAGACAAACCATGTGGAGAGACTCCATGGTTTAGAGGCTGAGAGCATGAAAAGCCACAGCAATGGTGTGGGTTCCAGGATGGAACAGAACAAAGAGGGGAAAATCTCTTACTGCTCTCTCTTGCCTTTTGATTATATATATATGTTTATGCATTGTGAAAACAAAGGATTGTTTAATGCATGTATGATTGAAATGAAATGTGTGTATTTGCTTAAAGTAAATTGTGAATGCTGGAATAGTTAACTCCCTGCCCAAGAATGGACATGATTGAGCTCATGTGCCTGTTGGGGAAAGGCAAGAAAAATATGAAAGTCTCCTTAATGGAACTTAGACTGTCATGCCAATTGGGTAATTAACTAACTGATTTTGATATCTATATTATGCTTGGTCTGATAGACTTTCAATGGTGCATTCCACAGGTGAGAAAAGTGAAACCAGGTGGTGCACGTTGATCATGGCAGCAGATCAAAAGTTGTTGGACTTAGCTGGAAGTCTCCTTCAAGTGATTGCCAAGACCCAAGCGAATCTTGGGGAGATGCTCAAGATACAGAAAAGGCAGAGTGAAATGAACCACCATATTTTGCAAGACTCTATTGGGTTGCAAAGGGAGGTGAAAAGCCTTCTGGGATCAATTGGAAAAGGAAAGGAAGGTGGATCAGCAATGGGACAATTGTCCAAGCGACCCGATAATAAATGGTCCAGGCATGAAGACTCAAAGGAAATTGAGCAGGTAATGATGAAGCAGCCAGTGAAATGCTAGAGATGCGGAGGACATCATTTACGTCGGGACTGCCCAATGAGGGAACATGATGAAGGCAATAGCCGCAAAGTTCCTAGACTTCGGGATCAGCAAGAAGCTGAGAACCAGCAGGAAAATTCCATGGAAGCCGAGAGGCTTGGTCGTGAACGTTCAAAGTAGATGATTGAACGTGGAACAGATCTGCAATTTTGTAATTTTTATGTGCAGTTGTATATGTATTGTATATATGTAATGGAACACCGAGGACGGTGTTATTCCAAGGGGGAGGGGAATGTAATGTACCCAGTTTTGACCCCGTTCGCATGATGTATATATTGTAATTAATCGTGGTGAGGAGCTCAAGGAAAAAGCCCCACCATCGATTTGGTTGTGTATGTTTCGGCAATGGGGATAATTGTCGATGGTATGTCATTCTATCCGGCACATTTTAATGTGGCATCATGTAAACACGCACATCAAATAAAACTAAAACCACAACCAGCTACAGCAGTGCAACATTGAATGAAAAGGGCATGGTTCCAAAGGATAAGGGGTGGGGGATGTCAAACCTTGGTTATGGGGGAAAAACCCATGTTTTGTCACCTTGTTTATTTTCCATCTTCCCTTGTTAACCTCTTTAATGCTTCAGCTGGTGGTTGGGGGAGTTATTGCTGAAGTGGTGGTGGTTGTGGCAGGCTGTCAGCCTTACCCACTTGCTCACTCCACCCACGTCTTCCCATTCTTCTCCCTCACGCACTCTTCCCTGGTCAGTTCACTCTCACCACAATTTTGGGTCTGTTTGCTCCTCACGCATAGGCCTTGGGCGATTTTGGTCTCACGCAGGCATTTTCTTCCTCCTCACGAGTTGCTAAATGCTCAGGCACTTGCAATTTGCGTCCTCCTGACTGCTGTGCATTCTCACGCAAAGAATTTCCCTCCCGTTTCTCATTTTCATGCACAGGAATTTCCTGGGTTTTACCCACGTCATTTTCCTCTGTGGATTGGTGAATGGAGTGGCTGAATCATTTCCCCATGGGTCGAATTGTGGGTTATAAATTGATTATTACCCACGCCCAGTCTGGGAGTATGTAAATTTTTTTCCAGCGTGGTCTGTGTGAGTCTTCCCGTGGCTCAATTGCCTTGGACGAACTGTTGATTTCACCCATGATTTGGGTCACTGTGGATTTCCAATATGTCGGCTGAGTTTCCCTATTTTGGACTGTGCATAGTTGCCATCGTTTTCATTGTGAAATTGGGTTGTTGTTGTTACCCTGGTTTGGGTGTTGTTTCTGAGTCGTTTTGGCCACGATAGGGCCAAGAACAACTCCGTATTGCCCTGTTTAAGCTGTGACAGCTAAGTAATTGCCTGAGTGCAATGGTTAGTCTTCGGACTGTGCTGGCTTGGCTTGTCTGTTGAAAGCCTGTGAAACCCAGCTGCATTGGTTTGTTGTTTATGTACCCTTGGCAATGTATAAACCTGCAATTGACCCTCATTCCAGAGGAATCATGCCCAGCTCGGGGGTGGCAGTGTTGCTGAGAGACTAATGAGCACGTTGGCCTATGGTTGGGTGGAACATTGCAGCGACGTAGCTGGTTGCGGGTGAATTCTTCATTGAAAGATAAGTATTGTTGTTTACTACATCTCTGTAAATTATATTGATTGTAAATGCTGGAATGTCTATGTTTGCTTCCGCTGATTGTTTGAAGGACTGTGCATCCTTGTATGATGAATTATGCATATGTGTATGCTTGTAAGTTTTAATTTCAGCATTTGATTTCTGTTTTATGTTCATGGGCTATTTGCCCGGCTGTGTTTTGATGTTCATCGCGTCCTCTTTATCGGCTGAGGGACAGGGACATGACATTCTCATAATATTTGGGAGCATTTGGGTCAATTTGGAGACCTAGACATCAAAACTAGTCAAAGGTTGAAATAGGAGAAAAAGTGAAAATTTGGTCATTTAATAAAATTTCTTAAAAAGGGACAATACAAGTGGTATCCGAGCATGGTATTGGAACCTGTTAATTAATACCATACATTGAATAAAAATTTGCATACATGTCTTGGTTTCACAATATAACCACAATTCCCACTTTCCTTCCTCCCCGACCAACAATTACAAAAATTACAACCATAGATATTGGAGCATGTCTCCGGTAGTATCAAAATTTGAGAGGGGATATTCATGAGTGGTATTATTTCCAAGAATATCTTTTAAATTATGTATTTAGGCACAAGAAGGGAAATGTGAACTCATTAAAGAAAAATCATCCTACTTGTGAAAATAGCAAAGATTTATCCTGCACTATAAATGAGGAAGTTATAAACACTTTTATGGACATCACATGGAATATGTGGAAGAAATGTTGTTATAAAGGAGATGAAAATACCTTAGATACACCATTAAAGGAAGAATCATAGAATCATGAAGTGGAGCATCAATTATCTCAAGGTGATTGCAAAGAAGAACATAAGGTGATTGCAAAGAAGAACATAAAGAGGAAGGTGAAGACAAGTTCATAATCCTTGCTAATGGGGGTTATGAAAATCAAAGAGAATATACTGATGGGTGCTCACAACTCTATGTTGGTGACATAGATATCAGATTTGAAAATGCTGATGCAAGCCAAATTTCTCATGAGAATAAATATGAATACCTTGTAGCAGCTAATGAAGAACCAAGGTCAACTTCCCCATCGCCAGTTGAGCTTCAAGAAGTTGATCAAATCAAGAAGAAAGAATAAGAGGAGGTTCACTCCCATGAACCATCCTTCATTGAAGGGTCTTTGAAGATGAGTGAAATGGATATCCATGAGTCCCTTAGCATAATCCTTGACACTAAAGCATTGGTCTCAATTTTTTGTTGGAAACTTTCTTCATTGGAGGAGCCATCCTTCCTTCAAGACATGGAGAAGATTCAAAGAGCAATGTGCAACATTGAAGGTAATTTCATGTCTTTGATTTTTTATAGAAATAATTTGGTTGATCTTAATGAATGTTTACATGAATAATAGTTTAATAATAATGAGGATATTCATAATCTCAAAATTCAAAATGAGCAACTTCTTGAGAGGTTGCAAGATACTTGTTCTTCCTCCTATGTTTCAGATTGTCATAGGGTAGATTGCTTGGAGGATTCTCATGACATGAGGGATCATGAGAAACATGTAAAATTGCAGGTTATTGATTTGTTTGAATGTGATCTTTATGATATCCAATCACTATTTGTGGTGGAAGAGGAACTTGAGTTGCCTCTTGAAGATGGGTGCACACTTTTTGAAGAAGTGCATGATTCCATAACCTTGGAACCAAACTATGAGGAATTTTTTTTCATTTTTAAGGGAGGTACACATTCCTACCCCTATGGATCCTTCACATGATGACATTTTTTCACTTTCTCATCATTTGGCTGAGTTGGTTCTTTCTCCTACATCATACACTTACAAATTTTGCAGCATTCATCCTAGTGAAGTATGGGTGAAAGGTTTCTTTTTTATGGTGCCACATGAAGAGTATGGACTTTATATCTCTCCTTTTGATAATGAAATAATTATAGAACCGTATTCCTTACAATTTCAGTAGCATCCTTTGTTGCAATATGATGATACACATCTACATGGGTGCACCTATGATGTTCACTTGATTCACTTGGATACTCATGATTTTCCTTGTTCCTTGCCTAGTGCATTTGATGTTGGAGGAAATTCATCCCACACTTGGGTGAAGAGATATATGATTAATGAACATTATTATTTGCAGAAACATCCTCTGTTATTTCATGATGATATGCATATTCATGAGTGTATTAATGATACTTCTTTGAGCCACTTGAAGTCTTCATGTTTTCTTTGCCCCTTATTTGGTTCAGATTTTGGTGGAGGTTCTTCATTCACTTCTTGGATGAAATAACACATGGATGATTATATTGATGCACTTGATACATTTTTGGAGCAGAATTATGGGACATGGGATCCTCACCTATGTCATTGAGGAATATCTTATATAATACTTGATGCTTGTGTGTATGGGCCACATGGTGATCTACTTACTTTGATGTACAAGCACTTTCATGATTCTTTGATGAGGTACCTTCTTGATGTACATTTGTATGATGCTGTTATGTACTTTAATGATATATATTTTGTACTCGTGATGTTTGGAAGGGTTCAATTCAAACAATGGGATCCTAGAATTGCTTGGTTTCATCTCACTTGGAGTAGCAGCTCGATTGTTGGTTTGAGAAAGCAAACCAACCTTCAATTGTTTGAGTTCATCTTTGCATAGCAGTGTTCAAGTTTCCTATATGGGAGACCCTTTGAGAGATGGATTCAATTTTCACAAGCTTGGTGTTCATGGCATTTCATCATAGAAATTTCACAACATGCATGTATCATGATCATATGGGACCCTGGGATCATTTTTGGTCTCATTGGTTTCAATTTTGAGGGCAACAGGCATCATGGGAGATTGATTCACCACTTGAGAAGATGATTGTAATCATAGTAGTACAGCAACAAGCATGGTGGTTCCTCTCTGAAATTTTATTGGGATATTAAGAAACTCAAAGTTTGGTAACTCAGCACCAACTTAAAAAAATTATACAGAAGCAAAAAAAGGGTGAAAGTTCAGAAAAGGTTTCAAAAATATGGAGGTAAATATTATTTGCACAAATGTGGTATTTATGGATTTGACTAATACATTTGGTATTAGTGCTAATGTTATAGGATATATCAATATGAATAATCCACATCTCTTTACATTTGGGCACACAAAATTGCAGTACATGAGTGCCACTACTCAAGTTGCAGCAAAAGAAAATCAATGAGAAAAACCATAAGAGAGCACTTGGTGCAAGGGAAGGAGTACCAAATGAGGATGCCACTTGGGAATATGAAGATTTTGAAGCATCCAAATATGAAATTTCTTAAGGACAAGCAATCTTGGGTGGGGAGGACTGTAATGTCCCCATTTTAAATAATTGCATAGCACGACAATTCCATCAATCCTCACTAGTACATGTGGACATTTTTCCCACATAATTTTGTTGCTATAGCAACAAAAACAACCCCTTCTTTTTGTGGGAAAAAATTCTCCGTTATAGCAACGCTTTACACATTTTTTGCAATTGCAATGAATGGCACGTGTCACAATAGCAATGAACATATTACTACTAGTATGATGGAGTTTCGTCGCTATTACGACTATAATTTACCATTGAAGACCTAAATGGTCGTTACTATAGCAACGAAAAGTAAAGGTTTTTAAAAAAGGATCAAAGTTGTTGCGACTGCCTTTGCGTTGCTTTAGTGACGAAATGGCATCGGTGTAGCGACAAACTATGTGTTGCTATAGCGATAGGTGTTAAATTAAAAAATAAAAATAAAATTTTGCAAAGGAATTTGCGTTGCTTTAGGGACGAAATTGCGTGGGTATAACGACGAAATCTGTATCGCTATAGTGAAGGGTGTTAAAAATTTTCAAAAAAAAAAAAATTTGTAACGGAATTTCTGTTGCTTTAGGGACGAAATTGCGTGGGTATAGCGATGAACTATGTGTCACTGTAGCGACGAACATCAAGTTTTTTACAAAAAAAATAACCTTTTGTGACGAAAATTTTGTTGGTTTAGCAACGAAACAACGTGTGTGTAGAGACGAGTTGTGCGTCACTATAGCGACGAGAGGCAAGTTTTTTTTTTAAATGAATTGGTTTCGACGAAATTGTCATTGATTTAGCAACAAAGATGTCCTCGATATAGCGACGAATGACAATATTTTAAAAAAATGATGAACTTGTTATACTTGCGATGAAAATGTGCGTTGCTAATATAGCAAGTTCGTTGACACTTGATAGGTATGGTCATCGCTACCAAGATACCAAGTTGAACCCTAATTGTGCTCAAACAACTCCTCAAATTGCGAGAAAACCCACCAAGCCAAGATTATATGTGGATTTATATGTGCCCATCTAATTCATTAACTAGTTGTCCTTTGCTATCTTTGTAGGACTTTGTACAATGGTATATAGTCATGAACTGGGTAGATCACTACAACATATAAATGTTTATGAACCTGGTGAAGCTCATGAGGATTTCTAGAATGCACGGTTGGAAAAGGACTAGACTAAGACTCACAAGTTTCTTGTGATTCTCTACTTTAGGGGCTAAGTAGGTATAAATCATGGGTAGACCCTGACCGAGTGTCTAGTCACTTTCTAATTATGTTGGAGTTGGGTTTGGGATAGGTCAAATCAAAAGCCCCTTTTATATACAATCCAACCTGGGGTGAAGAGGAAGAATTTTAAAAACTAGTTCATGATTCTTAGAGGAGGTATAACCTAGAATTGGATGATTTGCAAGTCTCCAACTTGTAAAATATATTAAGATGGACTAAATCCATTACTTAGCAACACACTATGGTTCAAATTGAGGAAGATCTAAAATTGCATTAAATAATTCCTTCTCAGTTGGGAAATGTTAAGAAGAGGTACCATCTACAATTAAAGGATTGGAAGCTTAGAGATCAATAGTACTATTGGATGAGTGAACTAATTGGATCATGCTACTTGGATCTTAGTTGGAGACAAAAATACTAAATTTATCCATAAATTTGTGAATTTGATCCTTGGTTTTAATTTTTTATAGCTTGCATAAGCTAGATCTTATTTTATTGTCATATAAATTACATCATCACCCCTAATAAATTATAAAACATCATATTACTTTCTTGTAACTATGCTATGCATATTTCATATTATAATTAATACAATTCTTAATTTTTTTTAAATGATACAGAAACAATATAAACTTAATATATTTCATAATAATAATATTTTAATATTTAAAACTTTCATATTGAAATTATCTTAATATTACTGGGTACAAACTGTGTTGCAAGTTCCAAAATATTCTTCATCCATGTGCAATTTAACAATGGTGGATCTACGCAGTTCAACATCCTAACAGAGAAATGTTGTATAGACTGTGTGTCTCTTTCAAATAGGGGAGAAGTGACGGGTGTTGAACAAGCTACCCTCTCCCTTGAATAAAGGGTGATGTGACCTAGACAAAGGGATTCCTAAAATCTGTCATTGTCTCTCCTAGACAGAGCACCTTGCACAGATCTGACACATTAATCCAGAAAAAATCACAAGGGAGAATGTTTGGATTGGCTTTAGAGCCCTGTTTATATTGAGCATGCCTTGCCAAACCGTATTAAGAAAGTAATTTAAATTAGTACCCATATTAATTTAGCGGTAAGTTCCAAATCTTCTCATCAATGTGTAATCTAGACATGGTGCAAGCTGCTTAGTTGACGTCCTCACAGGAAAATACTGTATAGACTGCATCTCTTTCAAATAGAGGGAAAGTGATGGGGTGTTGAACTATCAGAATAGTCTGAGTGTCTCCCTTAAATAATGGTTGATGTGACCCCCCATCCCCCTCCATTAATTCAAATCTAGCATGTCTCCAAGCTTGTATAAATTGTACCTACTAAAAAACCTCCCACATAAGATTTGCACTCCTTTCAAGAATTTTTCCTTACCCAAGGCTTTGTTTTCTCTGATCACTTTAATAGCCAGTGCCATTTCAGAGCACAAAAGAAGCCATGGTAGTGGCCAAGAAGCATCCAGTAAGGGAAATTACTGTAATAGGAGGATTCCTCACTGCTGCTAAAGGCATCTTCTTCTCCTTGATTTTTCTAATTTCTATAGGATTTGCTTCTGATTTCAACTTTAAAGGTATCCTGGTCCACGTTTAAAACATGGCTTCCCCATTAGTGGTTTGCAACAAGACTTATAGCTCTGTTAACCAAGGCATCTACATCCCAATTAAGTTTTTGTCTTGCCCCAGCCAGATCATAAGACTCAAAGGTGTTTATAACTTCTAGCATATGAGAATAATGCATTCAATTATGGGGTTTTTTTAATGTGCAAACTTTTGGAGAGTGTTACCTAGTACCCCCCTGTTTTCATGGGTATCCAAGGGGTAAATTTTAAGGCCATTTTCAAGACAATAGAAAACCTGAGCATACATTGAGCAATTCTGGACATTTCTAGGTATGATCAAGGACTGTATTATCTCCCTGATCAATAGATCAGAGATCATATCAGGTGTGGGACATTTATGTGATTCAAGCATTAATTATGGGTAGTCTTGGGAGGAAGACCAGTGGAAAAGAAGGCTTGCAATTAATTTCTGAGTATGAATGGCAACAAAGGAAGAAGTATGTCAAGGTCTAGGTGGATTTTGAGGAATTCTGAGCACAATTCCCACCAAAACTCAGCAGTAGAAGTAACTCTGGGCACTTTTTAGCCCTTAAACAGACTCAATATCTATTCTGGGCATCTTTTGGGTTCATTTCAAAACCTATATATCGATTTTGAGCAAGTCCGTGGTACATTTCAGGGCTCATAAAGCAGTTATGGGCATATACGACCCTAAAACCACCATCAAACCACAATCTGTATGGTTTCTAGTCAGTAAGTAGCAAGTTTGATAATATAAAGGGCATGGAAATCATCCCTAGAAGCAGTTCTTTGTGTAGTACATTCCTATAGCAGCAATGTGGGCCTTTGCATTATCCCTAGCCTTCAATTTAGGGTAAGTCTAGATGTATCTTGGCCCTTCAAACACAAATCTAGGTGCATAAGCAGTGATCATGTAGATCATCTATCAGGTCTGGGAATTTTTTCGAGGTTATAACAGTTTTAAATTTGTTTAAACTCATATCTGGGCGCAATATGAACATCTTCCCTAAGGGGCCAGCCCTAAAAAATCGATATTCTAAAACATGAGCATACTTCGAGTAGTTCTAAACATTTTTGGGTATCATCAAGGGCTGTATTATCTCGTTAATATTGTCCTTGTAATAATTTTAATTATCATTTCTATTTCAAAACTAGTTTGTACTGAACCGTTATTAAGATATTGGTCATATATGCTTAAGCCTGCAAATGGATCTAGGGTTCTTTATGGTCATATCCTGGATTGGTTCCTTGTAGTAGGTTTTTTACATAACTCTTTTTTATTAGACTTTGAAATGCATTATCGACCTTGCATGGAACTAGGTTATGTCAAAGATAAATTTTTATTTTCGTTTGGGTTGAAGATGTTTGGCTTGTACCTTACAATGGTATTGTTATTTAGAGCAGTTTTGGGCCTTGTTGCATCCTTAAAAGAGAAGTTATGGGGACCAAAGGTAATGAAGGAACCCCAACAACATAATGTGCTAATGTTGGGGATGAATAACAACTATTATGAAAGAGGGATCACCTAGGCATAAAAGGAGATTTGTATCAACAACATCCTACTAGAAAGTAAGAAAACATTCATGGAAATATCCCCAAGAGATGGTAATGAAATCCAGTAGTAAGGATAATTTGTGCCAATAGTGGCACAACTGTAGAAGTAGATATAGGATTGTAATATGTTTCATAATACTTGTCCACAACATTTTGTTCCAATGTGAAGACATATGGAAAGTATCCAATTTGTTCCTCATGTATGTCTAAATTTTTTAACGACCTCATATCTAGGCAGTTCTGGACCCTATAACATCAAGAGAAACACATTTAGCAATGGTAAATGGACATCATTAGGTAACCTATGCATTCCAACAGCCTCAAACCTCCTTTCTCAGTAGAAATGATTGTTGTTCTAACATCCTAATCAGCAATATGAATTCTAGGTGCTTTTTTCCATAGAAAAAGGTGTAAACATAAATAAAAAGCATATATGGGCAGTTGGTGGAGGCAGGTTAGTGATAAAAGGGCCTTAAATCAGCATGAAATGCAATTATGAGTAGTCCTTTGAGCAAAAACAACCCTAAAATTAGCTCTGGTCATAAATAACACTCAAACAACCTGAAAACCACAATAAACTCATATTATTCGGTAATTGGTTTCCTGGGCACTTCTTAGATGAATTTTAGTTTTATTTTCAAGTGAGCAATAGTTATGGGCACTTATCAGTCCTCCTACAAAGTACAATATCAAATATGGGTGGCATTTTGAGTCATAGGCACAGTAAAAACACATTTTCTAGCACTTTTTGAGAATTTATTGGCAATTTTGGGCATGTTGGATACACTTAAAAATAATTAACGTCAAATCTGAGCATGTCTAAGGGTCAAAACATTCCTAAAACAGTGATAGACAACATAAAAAAACAATCTTTGACAAGTTCTGTGTGGTTTTTGAATCATGTGCAGTAGTCTTAAGGAGGTTCTAGGAATGCATTTGATTGGAATAAGAAATAAACCAACAGTTTTGAGTCAATGGTCAACCGTAAGAAGTCATGATTCTGTTCTAATAAGCATGAAGTCACAATGTATCCAACCTATATAAATGCACATCCATTAAAGTCATGCATATCTTGTAATGTATGAAGATGTCAGTTAATTGAATACAAATAAACATATTATAAGCAATATAAGGAATTATAGAAGTTAAATAATTGCACTTCTATTTTGAGTTGCATTTGAATATGTAAACTACAGCATGCCCATTGACATTGAGAAGGAAAACTAATTCATTATTGTGGACATGTCACATTATCATTTGCAATGCTGAAATGACTAAGGAGAAAGAAAATTTATTAATATGTTGGGGCAGACCTCCCTTATCCTCAGACTTCAACCTCTTAGCGTTAGGTTAGTTCCATGAGACTCAACTAGAACAACATACAGGTTAAAGGAGAGAACGTTGAACTAGAAAAGACCCTAAAAAATATCATCCCATACAAGTAAACATGCAAGTCAACATAAACATGCAAGTCAAGTAACCATTATGAACCAAGCGTCATGAACCATGCCAGACTAAACATGCAAGTCAAGTAAACATGCAAGGCTAAACATGCAAGTCAAGTAAACATGCAAGGATAAAAAACACATACAATTAAACATGCAAGTCAATGTATCATAGTAAAGCAACACGACATCATACTAGGTCATGCACATCAACTCATTGTCAAAGGTAGGTTACCCATCCTTCTCAAATGTATGTGGTCATACATCTCATGTGTCTCATGGAATGAGAGGAGCTCATAATCATCATCCCAGGATAAGGAAGTTCATGTGGTCATCTCATCTTCCTTGAGTTAACTCAACAAGGGGTGGCCAGCCCCTTGACGATAACCATATTGCTCGAAACATGTCACAAATATTCAATAATAAGATATGCAACAAAGTGAACAAACATTTCCCATATAAATTTCAAAAAGCACAAACATAATAATATTAATTGTTCTAATGAGCACAGTACTATCAAACATAGAGGTACATAAATCATTAAAGTACTGAAAACAAAAGCAGTAATAGAAGTAAAACAATTATAAACTATATGGTCATCTCATATTCCTTAGGTTAACTCATGAAGGGGTGGCCATTCCCTTGAGGATAACCATAGTCCTCTAAAGAGGTCACCCATATTCAGACATGTGATCTAAGCAATAACATATAGATGTGAAATCTCAATTCTAAAATATCACCATGCAACAACTAGTTCAATAAACTTGTTACAAAACTGAAAATAGTTCATGCCTTCACTCAGTCAAATACAAGTTTTAAATGTTTGCAACTACATTTTTCTATGTTTTTTGTTTTTTTTCTTATAAATTCTAAGAGGGGACTTCATCCTTGGTGTCTTTCCCCATTGTAGTTGTTGTGCCCTCTTTTTTCGTTGATTTTGTGGATTTGCACCCCCGCACCATACTTCTGGTACATCGATTAGGAGGGGTGGAGGTGGATGGATAGGGGCATCATCTGCAAAAACCAAGACAGTTATATAGATATAAGTGCAAAGTTATTATTGATATACGTTTTTCATTATTTTCAATTTCATTACAATGATCTTTAACTGTTGGCTGACTAGCCGAGTCAACTGGAGTGTTCATTGGCTCTACCTTTTGTTCCTCTTCCGACTGAGCATGAGAAGGTACATGCTCTGCCATTCATAGAAAAATATTAATTAGTAAATGTAATCAATTATGTATTTAAAATCATATTGAATACATCTGTTTGATAGCACACATACCTAAATGGATAGGCAACTCACCACCATCGCATGGTACCGATTTAGTACCACTACCCTCGCTGCTTTTGTAGGTCTCACCTTGAAAAGAAAAAAATTCATTCATTTTTCGATGTAATCATTCATAGATAGATTACACAATTTCATTATAATGATGTCCTTATTGATTTGATTTACCTCTGAGTGAATAAATGGGGAAACTAGGGTTTTCCCCAAGCTTTTTTGATGTTCCAGCACATGCTGAAAACTGAACTTAAAGCCGAGCTTCAGGTCTTCATCAGTGGCTTCCTCTTGAAAAGCATCCCTGCAATGCATAACACCATGTAAAGTGCTTGTGATAAATCAATTAATTGTTAAATACAGTTAGAAAAAACAATTAATTGTTGACTACAAATAATGATCAAACAATTCTTCCAATTCATGCCCTTAGCTTGTGATATCCACCCTGGCCCAGTTTATGTTTCCCATTTTTTTTCATTCATGCCTTTGTTTCTTTAGATGTGTTGGAGAGCATATGAAAGGTTGCAAATACTTTATATATTTCAACTTGAATATATTTAAAAGTTTTTAAAAAATATGATATGTGCCATACATTCTTGAACTGATTGGCTTAGTTTTTCCTTGTTTTCTCAATGCCTTCTCCTTTGCATCCTCAATGAGCGCCTTCCACTCCTTGGGAACCATCGGAGGACACTCATACTTTTGGTTATTTTGCAGGTTGTCCCTATAATCTGCCCTGACATATTTCAAATTTAACCCAGCTGTTGCGGTGACACCTTTTTTGTTGAAGGTTTCACCAAACAAGTTGATGATGTGGTTCATCAAATCATCTTACAATTTTTCATTTTGGGCATTCCACCTTGTACGAATGGTGGGCCCAAAAATATCCAACACGCTTTCATGTAGGTTCTTATAAAAGACATTATTTCCTGCAAAAAACATATGATCATTAATTAAAACTATTTTGAGTTATGGTTGCTTTGAATTACATGAATAAAAAACACATAATACATTAAATAATACCTACAATATTCGGTACCTTCATTGGAATACAGTCAACGTCCACCAAGAAGCTAATGGTAAATGATCCCTTTCTAACCACATGCATGGATACAGGATAGAAACTATCACCATCGATGCCACCATCCTCTCTATCATCATGTGGAGTAGCAGTGTTTGAAGGGTCATCTTCACCTCCAACATCTGTTGAGGGCGTGGCATCTAAAGTGCACTTTTGTGTAGGAGAGGAAAATAGAACCGTTGGTACGTTAGATTTACGAAGTGTTGAAGCATCGGTACTAATTATACCATCATGTTCAGCCTGTTCAAGTTTCCCTGTTTTTGGCTCCAAATAACTCTATAGAATAAAAATTCAATTGATTAGAACATATAAAAAAAAAGAACTAAAATAACTTAAATGAATATATGTAGTTCATAAAAACTTTCAAAGATGTCCCTTACCCCGTATCTTATTATCTTTTAATTCAATTCATCAATTTGTGCTTGTATTTCTTCAGTCAATGGATAGATTAAAATCAGATCAAGAAGGTCTTGATTGCATGTTTTCAAAGCCCGTTTCATGGTATCCTTTGGGTCGGTTGAATTATATATATCTACGTCATTGACCACATCATCACCTTGATGTGGTGTGGTTTATGAATGTCAATAAAAAATGAGCATAAAAAATATATAACACATATAATAACAAAAAAAAATACTATAATCATGTTTAGGTACTATTACACTATCATTTACCTAATGTGACGACATTGATGTCTTCCCATGTTCACCCTGCCACAATAAAATAAGAAAGACATATTCATATCGATAACTAAAAATTGAACCATGTATTAAAAAAGTTGATTAATATAAAAAAAATTATGCTACTATGAGAGTCAAATTTACTGGCACCCTGCCACAATACAATAAGAATGATATCATATTGAAATATTGAGCTCAATAGCAAAAAAATTGGCAAATGTTAACAGATGTAATATATTCATGAATTGTGGTTATTATTACATTGATGCTATTAGGTACTATTAAACTAACATTTACCTCATCCATCACCATTGGTGACTTTTAACAGCCAGCTTGTGGCATATGGCCATGATCACCCTGCCACAATATAAGAATTAAGACATATTAAAAATTAAAATTACATATATAACAATGTCTCTTAAATGTGATTAATGAAAAACATGACATATAATTAATCATGTGTATATTATAAAAAGCATGACATAAAAAAACTTGCTGCAAGAGAAAAATAACAAGTAATCGATCAAAGGCTGAGTTAAAAGTTGTATAAGAAAGTTACCCCCATAATAGCAACCCCACATATGTTCGATTCAAACCGTAATCGATCAACAACTCTTCATCTGTAGCTATTTTTTTGTTGCACATACAAATACACGATTTCCTTCACGCCCCTCAAATAGGCAATTGGGTATCTTATGTGTTGACCCTAGTCATGTGCTATTTATAAACCCTGCGATATTTCCTGAAGCTTTTGGACTTCCATCAATATACACAGTTTCTTATTTGTTCAAACTGTTGTCCAGTAGTTGATAATAATTTGCTACCACTCCGTATGTCCTCATACTTCATGTATATAGGACCCACAACAACCAGTCATTGTATTTGTAGCATGGACCGACATATTCCATCAATTCAGTTTCAGTTCCATATGGCATCTCTATACCATCCATGGAAAATATTCCCAGTCCATGTAAAGAGGATGGAGCAATGCGATAAGTCCTCCCATTGAGGAAGAAATCTGTGTCCACTTGGGGTAGCTCCTTGGGTAACCATCGTTTGACAAGATGTCTATACCTCTGGGGCAACTCAATGTCATCTATGCCCTTGTTATCATAACCACATGATCCTCCTTCAGAAACAAAAATTTCCATGCCTCTACGAAATTTTCTCCTTACCATTTCACCTCTAGTTGATCTCGACCTATTAGATCTTGTATTAGACGTCTCGCTTTCAACCTCTTCTAGTCTATCTTCCTCACTTGAGGAAGATAGATCCGACAAGTACGTATTTGGTGGTACCTGCAATCATTAAAATTGGGTATTATTTATTGCATACAAACATTATTTAGGTGGGACTAATACAGATAAATTCTCATGCTTGGTACCAATTGGTGTTGGCAGGGTGGAATTTCCTTGTGCAAACAATAGGGGTTACCCCTAGTGAAAAGTATTAATTAGACATGACACAATTTGGAATAGGTAACCCATATGAATCTTGTCCCGATAGTCATTATGGTTTTCAAATTTTATCAGTTACACTTGGATCCATTGTTTAGGGTTTTTGAAATGCAATAGATGAAATGCAACTAATCTAATATGAATAATGATGCATGTGATAACTAACAAATTATACACCGTTTAAAATTAAGAAGAATTAAATGTTAAGCATTCAATAGTCATGTAAAGAATGCAAGCTATAAAATTTTTCCAAAAGAACATTCTCTGGAGAACACAGCCGCATATGCACTAAAATAAATGAAACATTAATAATTGCATTAGTAGCAGGAGTTTTGAATTTGCTGATATTGCAATTTTTTGGTCAAATAAATGATTCTCTAGATTGTATTTATCTCTACATTCATTCAAGAAATGTGGTGACAAACTTTGTACCACTCATTATCACATAACTATGCAAATAGATGAAACAACAAAAGTCCCTCAACTTGCTCATTTAGAAATACAATATACCTTCCATAAACTCCTATGCAATTTGTGGTTCCCTTATCAATCTACAGGGTGAATGCTGCTAGAAAGAGAAGAAAAGTAGGAAGATTTCAGCATTCAATGAATTATGCCCTAGATTAAGGGTACACACACTCTGTAATGGTTTTCCATATATTAAGGGTACACACACTCTATAATGGTTCCTTCATTGTTGTTTTGAATGACATTGACATACTAGAATAGTGCCTTTGGTATTGTTTTGAATGACATTGATGCTTTTTGTTGATAAGTGCGAGGAGCTAGTAGAATACAATGCTTCCATCCAATAATCATCAAAAGGTGTGTACATTAGCTGTGTGGTTCCCTTATCAATCTACAGGGTGAATGTTGTTAGAAAGAGAAGAAAAGTAGGAAGATTTCAACATTCAATGAATTATGCCCTAGATTAAGGGTACACACACTTTGGAATGGTTTTCCATAGATTAAGGGTACACACACTCTATAATGGTTCCTTCATTGTTTTTTGAATGACATTGACATACTGGAATAGTTCCCTTGGTATTGTTTTGAATGACATTGATGCTTTGTATTGGTAAGTGTGAGGAGACAATAGAATACAATGCTTTCATCCAATAATCATCAAAAGGTGTGTACATCAACTATGTGTCTCTACGTATCATCTCTCGCCAGAAGCAGTAACTCACCTCTATAGAGGCCAAGAGAGAACAAGTGTCTTGTAAGTTAAATAGAGTCAACATTCGCATTTTGTGCTAACTAACATCCTTTTGATCTTGATGTAATCTAGATTTTGTTATGTGTTCTTCGATTTCTTTTGATATTGTTGTAATTTACTTTTTTTTTTGCTTGATGGTTCTCATATCATTGAACTCAGTATTATATGAAACTATAAACTGCAAATTTGGTTCAAAATGCAAGTTCCACAACCCAAAAGATAGGCTGGTAACTCTAAAATCAATTGAGAATGTTGATGGGAGTGAGGTTGTACTCAACTCAATCAATATTTTGATCCATTGTTTTGTCTTTCATTTAATATGATTTGGAATTAGTCATGATTTTGTACGTTTTTTTTCCTATTTATGGGTGAGGCCTATTTCTTTAG
Source organism: Pseudotsuga menziesii (assembly GCA_001517045.1). Lineage (NCBI taxonomy): Eukaryota > Viridiplantae > Streptophyta > Pinopsida > Pinales > Pinaceae > Pseudotsuga > Pseudotsuga menziesii. The sequence goes on from LPNX010031723.1 coordinate 515,978, forward strand.
ATGTTGATTCACTACCAAAGTGGCCCGATGAGCTTAAATGTATTGTAATCTATTCAGTGATGAGTTTCATGCTTTCATGTTCTACTTCTTCTCTTAAACTAATCATCTTATATATTTTTTTGAAATTTTGTTTTATTGTATTTTTTGTTGTGGAACTTAGTATTTTTTGTTAATACATGTATTTGCGAGTTCTTTATGTTTCTTAGAGTTCTCACTTGGAGAAGGTAAACAAATAATAAGGCAAAAAATAGCCATATATTCAGATACAGAGATCACTGTTTGTTTCAATTCTACAAGAACATCCTAGGGAATATATAGGTGATCGTCATAGAATGTATGAATGCTTAAATAAGTACATACTATCATGAGTAAGTTGTGACTGGTTGTTCTCTGAAATCTAGTAGTGAGCATTTCCATTCTTGGAAATAGTAACAGTCCAATAATCACCTATCCATTTGTGCAATTTAAAAAAAAAAACACTAAAGAAGCTGAGTTAACTACAACGTGAATGATCATGTGCCACAAAGACTTCATCACATGATAGTTTATCTTTACTCTTTGAAAGTAAAACAATCCCTATCTTTGTTGGACTATATTCATGTTGTAAGAAATCTTCCACTTCCATTGAAAACTCTACATAAATAGAGAAATAACTATAGAATTCTTGGTAGTAGATATATATTGTGGTTGAGCCATAGCTTTCTACCTCAACCATTGCATTATCTACATTAGATTTACATAATGTGAACAAATCATAAATATGAGAGATCCACCATTGCCCTACATAACCTCATTGTTCTTGGAGATGATAGGCATCAAAATACCAGCAGCAATAGTCTCCCTGAAGGATCCTCGAATTCCAATACCCATGTCTTCTGATCTTCTTCATAAAGCTGAACATATCCAAAAAGAGAGTTATATTCAAGAGATTATTGACCATAATTTTCTCATAAACCCAGATATTTGTCAACAAGTATCGACAAACTCACTACTTCTCCAGAAAAGTTTTCCATTTCTAGGGTTTACCCTTTCTCCCACAAGGTCAAATAGTGGTCCTGATAACACTGTTATAAACCTAATTTGTTAGGGACCCCACTGCCATGAACCCAAAATGTCATGGACCCAAGGATTGTACTATCATTGCACTAATATCATGTTTAGCATGATAATGAAAACATAATTTCGTGATAATAACAATAGATTCAGCAATAACAACAACTATTTCATCAATTATAATAGTAAATCAAGGAAAATAGATTTTCAAAATTTAAATTAGCAGTGGGTCCAACACTCATAACTGCATCTAAGGCATGATAGGTGACAAGTTAATAACTTGATATGAATCTTCTATCAATTGGGGTTCTAATACAACTGATGCGAAGCAACCCAGAAATCTACTATAAAAACTGAAATTTGAAATCTAGAATTAATTTTGAATATTAAAGCAATCAAAATATGAAACTAGCAAGGTAATAACTGAATCATAATATTCAACAGTCTTAAGGGTACTAACAAAAAAGAAATGAACAACAATAACAACAGGAAATACAAGAGATTTCAATTAAAACTAAACACAACCTTTGAATAAAAAAAGTAAAACTTTTCACGTAATAGATACTGAACATCATACATTGTTCTTAGTCATTATGGTTTTCAGGTTTTATCAATTGCATCCAAATCCATCATTTAGGGTTTTTGAAATGCAATAGATGAAATTCAACTAATCTAATATGCATAATCATCTTATATGTTTTCTTGAACTTTTGTTTTATTGGATTTTTTTGTTGTGGAACTTAGTTTTTTTTGTTAATACATGTATTTGCGAGTATGGTGCCAAATGCAAGTTTGATCATCCAAAAGACAAAGGAGGATATCCAAAAATATCTAAACAAAAAGGAGATGGGGATTCTTCCATATATGAAGGAAGATAGGATCAAGGGGTTTCTATAGTTATAAATTGGAAAACCAAGAATAAAGTCACTACTATAAATCCTTTTACCCTGCACAATTCCAAGGATTTGACACTAAGGCTTCTAAGTGTTTCTTTGGATTTATTTATTTTTTAATGTGTGGAGGATGGAATATATCATTAGTAATTTCAAGTTATATTTGTTAGTCCACATCAGGAGTCAGGTGATAATGTCCAATGTACATGTTATAAGAGATAAATCCCTTCCTCTTTTTATTTTGCTAAGGAAGCATTAAAACTATGGTGAATAGTTTGATAGGCTCTCTCTCATAAAACTCACCCATTTGGAACATACTTAGGAAATAAATTAGGAGGGTCAGTCATCTTTAGATTCTCATATAAGTATAGTTCTCTTGAAAATAGAAAATTTCAATACTTTTTAAGAAGCCCATTTCTTCCTCCGACAACCTAAGGCATTTCATACAAAAACTTGGTTTGTATAATGGAGCAAAGAAGTGGTCACATAACTGTGCATAATTTATTTCTACTTATTTTACAGTAAGCTTTGACAATGAACATGAACAAGGCTTCTATCAATGTTGCAACACTAAATCAAACCTTGGAAAGGGTTTTTGCGCATACAATATCAAGGATATAAGAAGCTATATAAAATGTAGGGAAACTTTCAAAACTTGGCTTCTGGGCCCTTTTTATAGTCTTTTCATTGAATAAGATAAAATAGCATCCCAATCAAATACTGATCCTCTTGTAACCACTAAGAATCACTAGAACCCAAGCATCCTTGAAATGCATGCAATTTGGTGCTCCATACATGTGTGTGTGTGTGTGTGTGTACATACATACATACATACATACATACATACATACATACATACATACATACATACATACATACATACATATATGTATGTATGTATGTATGTATGTATGTATGTATGTATGTATGTATGTATATGTGTGTGTGTGTGTGTGTGTGTGTGTGTGTATGTATGTATATATATATTAGATTGGTGATTGCATATAATCCATCATTATTTTAAAAAACATATTTCCTTCATTCCACCAGCCTACTAAGCTTTTCTTTGTTTCGTTATTTTTATGAAATTGTTCCACTCATTCAATAATCAATTATGCTTCATGTGGCATGCACTCTGTAATACTTCTCCAATTCTGATAATTGAAAAGGAAGCAATGCATTGTTTATTATCATTTACAACTATGTTTCTCTTTATATTAGTGTGTTTTATGTTCCATTGTATGGGCTCTCAGCAAGGTAGAACAAGGGTTCTAGCAGCAATGTTGTGCAAATGAGATCTCTTCATATTAAAAAACAAATTATTATCAGTGTTCCTACTTGTTGGGTCACTAGGAGGGGTCATGTTAGGGTAATCCTCCTTTGAATATTCTATACATTTCAACCCTATTGTGAATGGATTCACCTATGTACTAAGTTGATCCTCTCAACAAGTGGGTTAAGCTCACAAACTTACACCAGTCTAGATTCTCAATCAAATTTTCCTTAAATTTGCATGTATGACAATAAACAAAAGAGGAAAGAGGATATGGGAAGAAAACCTATTTCCAATGTTTTTCCAAAGCTTGTGAAATCTTGGTATCATTTCCATGTCCTTTTTTTTCATGCACACACTTCAAACAAATACCTTCCTCAAACTCTTTTGCATAGAATTAACCAACTGTATAATAAAATTTAATCTATTTTCAGATAAAGTAATTCATATCAATATATGAAATTCATGCATTCTCACATATATCAACAATAATACATAATTTAGAGGGGGGGATTGATCTATATAAAATTTAAGGGTAATGTTACAACAATTCAGATACATGAGTCCCAATGCAACATTCATTTTACCAAATTTTATATTCTTCTTTCCGACCTACAAAAAAATTGTAAAAAATAGGCTAGATCTCAAACTAATGGCTTTGATAGCCTCAAAAAGATGTGTAACCAATGGTTTTCACATTCTACATGTTTCCAAAGTCTCCCAAAAGCCTGATTTCTTCGTTTGCAAAGTGATACTACTATACTAGCAGATCCTTCACCTCCTACTCTCTCTCTCCTCATAGTACCCAACCTCCCAACTTTATTACCCATCCTTACAAGAGACTCGAGATAAAAATTGCTTTCCTCAAAAGTGCTCCTGCATCACCTTTGCACTTTTGTTTATCTAGCTAATTGGGACACATATTGCCATCTCTCTAACTAATTCAAACTCTTACTGCCAGCTCTATAACAATCTACCAATGATACATTTATTCATTTATTTGTAACACTTTCCTTTAATGGATAAATGAATTCTCTATGATACCTATAATTTCTACATTAACGTACTATCAACTTAAAAACAACATAAATAGCATTCTTCCTAAGATGAAATTTGTAAACATTTCTCAGAACAATAAGACTCCTTCAAATTGCTCCATGTTTCTTTGAACGGTATATTCTCCCAGCTGTAATCCAAGTTCCCACCATCATTGGACACCATTCACTACTACATTTCGACCAAAAAACCGACGGCCATCATGTCGTATTTTCGACACTTTCCTGTCGCATGTACGACACTTTGATTTTTTCTTAAGCGTCGGAAACGTGGCGTCAGTTATCCGACACTTAAGTAGCCGTCGGTTAAGCGACACTTAACTAACCGTCGGTTAAATGTCAACCGTCGGATAAGCGACAGGTATAACCGTCGCTTAAACCATGGCTCTAGAGAGTAAGCGTCGCATAAACAACAGATAGAGATGTCGCTTAAGCGACGAATATCAAGACAAAGCGTCGCAAAAACGACATTAAGATCTGTCACTTAAGCGACGGATATCAAGAAGAAGTGTCGCAGTTTCGACAGCTAGATCTGATTTTTTTTAAAACATACCTTAAATATCCAACCAAAAACCGTCGCTTAAGCGATGCGTATTAACAAGAAGTGTCGCATTTGCGACAACTAGATCTGATTTTTTTTTTTAAATACCTTAAAGATCCAGCCAGGAACCGTCGCTTAAGCGACGCGTATTAACAAGAAGCGTCGCATATTCGACAGCTAGAGCTATCGCTTAAGCGACGGCAGTGAATTTTTTTTTTTTTTAAATATATTAAATATCCGTAACCTATATCAATCAAAATGAAGAAAGAGATATAAAGTTACATCACGAAAATGTTCAAACACAAGTTGTGATCTGGATATTATATGAAAAGGAAAGAAAGAAAAACAATAAGATTTAAGTTATGATAGTCGCAAAGTACAAGAAATAGATGGATAATGCCTATAAGGAAATCGACCCAGAATTTTTAAAAGCTATAGAGGTATACGCTAATATTGTATTTTCCCTGCCAAAAATAATATCATTTTGATCAAGTTTCTGTATAGGAGCTTGGTGCATGCAGATAACTAGTTGTGCACAACTGTAAAACAAGGTTGATCATTCATCATGGCAATCAGCAGTAAGTTAAGCAGGACTCGTAGATAAATGAAGCAATCAGCAATCAGCATTAAGTTGAGCAGGACTCCTAATAAACGCACAATGAAGCAGAGAAAGCAACTTTGTCAGTGATGTTCGTTGATTGCTATCAGAGAATTAAAGCATAGGAACATGTAGATAATTCTGGTTGATCCTCAAGGGCACCTAACACAACCCTGACAGGGTTGAGCGATGATCTAAAAATACGTTTGAAGTTCCAATTTTCTTGTAAGGTAATCCTTACTTCCTAATCCCCACTTGTTTTTTTCCTCTTTAACCCAATTATCCAAAATTATAATCGCCATAGTTTACCTCAAATATATTATCATATAAGTTGAGGTAACTACGTTTCCCGAAATTCTATCCCCCCAAAATGAACATTTTCAGTAATTCCGTCCGATGCTAAGCCTAAAATAACCCTGTTCAACTCTAGCAAGTTCCCACTCCCAAACTCCTTTCCGGTCCCCTGTTTCATGCATTTATTTTTATATCTACGATTTGAAAATAAGAACTAATGGTCAAACTGGCATCAGCAATTCTAATTGACTGTATGCACATTTTCAAAGTATAGCCAAAAAAGTGGAATAAGAACAAATACCCCATCCTGTATTAAGCTAAATTAAAAATGAGTAGACCACAATCCACTGAGTTTAAAAGTAGTCCAACCTGCTCAGGAGTGAGATCAAAAGTTCTATCACCAATTGTAAATGATACAGTGGGCATGCTTGATAGGTTATTGCAATCCATAGATGCCTGTCCATTAGGGTTTGGCAACCGGTCACAAAGCTGGACATTGTAATTTATAACATCATAACCATCAGTAGATAACAAGTACCAATTGTTGCAAAATTCATTTTATCGTAGATAAACTAGGCCATATAATGACTGTCTCTCTTTACCTGATCGAGATATGTCATAATTTGGTCCTTGGATGCATTCCTAGCTATCTTATTCTTTGCCCATACCACTTCCATCTCACAAGCAGCACACATGCCACTGCTACTGGCTGATGTTTCCTCGTTACCTTTCTCAAGAACACTAGCAATTCGCA
>LPNX010031739.1:0-72000 GCA_001517045.1 Pseudotsuga menziesii
TTTGAACAATTTCCTTAATTTAATGATTTATATTTTAATTTTAGTGAACCATTTCCTATAGTTAAGTAAAAAAAATATTTTATTTATTATTATTTAAATAATATAATTATTTAAAACTCTCCCCCAAAGCTAAAACCCTTTCCTTAGATTAGGGAATAAATTTATTTAAAATGAACAATTTCCTTAATTTAATGATTTATATTTTAATTTTTAGTGAACCATTTCCTATAGTTAAGTAAAAAAAATATTTTATTTATTATTATTTAAATAATAAAATTATTTAAAACTCTCCCCCAAAGCTTTTTTTTAGTATGTAAGTCTTTAAGTATTAGGAATACCTAGGGTAACAAAAGACCACTGAACATTTTCCCTCTCACCAAGGAACTTGAACACTCTACAGGGCTTTTGGCAATGTCCCAAGGCCTCCAAGGGCTTCAGACTTGGGCTTGGGCAAAGTCAAAAGGTCTCCTTTGACGCTACCACTTACATAACTCACAACGGCTCCAAGACTCACTGTTGGCATCAATGACCAGGTACTGTTGGCATCAATGACAACTTAATCAACATACATAGAAAGATCTTGAGCATCCCTATGTCTTGTAGTTCTTTCTCAGCAACAAGGTGTCCACCAAATTCCAAATCAATCCATCATGATGTTTCTATGCCACTCAAGTAGCTCCATCATTGCAAATAAGGGGGCACCTTCAATCACAAAATACCAAACACAAATTCAATTTTTAGCATAAGAAAAGACAAAAAATGACCACAAATAAAATGAATCCCCCTTCGGAAATTTGCATGACCTATGTGACATGCCTCACACAATCCTTCCTGGACGAAATTCATGTTGATTTATTTGGCTACACTTAATGCAGTTGTACCTTGTTCAATCATGTGGTATATTAGTGTGCGATATGGATAACTAAGTTGCACTACCACGCGCTTGTTCGATTTACAGTTGCACAAGCATAACCCACAAGTGCTGCTTGTTTTTGTAAAAGCTTGATTAAAAAGGAAAACTTATCATAGATTTACTGCTTCTATGAGTTATATAAACACATATTAATCTATGCTATTAATTTTAATGTTGATATAGACTTGAATAGTAAAAACATTCAAATCAATTACTGAGGTCACTGATAAACTAAAGAAATTATGAACAATTTGATATAGGGCTATACCTAGGGAAAAACCTGGAAAGTGAAATTTATTCATATTTTTTATAAGATTTATACGAGATAAATAATGGAAATAGCAATCTAAGAAACCCACTGCAAAACTATGACGAAAATATAGGAAACTTCAAGTTCCCACTGCAGTACGACTTGTTGTAATTTCTGTTGTATGTCTTGTAGTTGTATAACCTCTACAACATATTTATATACTATTCAAGCTAATATTATTTGCATTGAAAATCATGCCTATTAATTTTAGAATTGATTACATCAAAAACTATTCAAAAACATTATAAAACATAGTGAAAACATGTACTAAATTGACAGTACGAACCTGTTGTATGGATCCGACAATATGTTATTTGCTGCCTCAGTTTCTATGATTAACTGAACTGTCTTAAATTTTATACCTTACCAATCTTTCTTTCTCCTGCTTGAAAAGATTCCCTTCTTATCTAGGACATAAACTCTTCTCTCATTGACTCTTACTGAAAGTCTCTTTCTTTCACTCATTGTCAATGATAACACATTGATTTGATATCTTTTTCCATCCCCAAGACTAGTTTTATACTTTATGACACCCTAACTAACCCTAACTACCTCAACCATCTAATAAATGGTTGAGATTTAATTTATATGATGGTTGTCATTAATGCACATGCTTAGGGAATACAACTTAAGTCCCCCCCAATGAAAAACATCAAAAACACAATGAAAAACATCTCAAGTTAACTTTCTAACACTCCCTCTTAATGAGGGAGGTGGTGGTTATGGATCCTGATCTTCCTGATTCAGATATCTTTTTGTTCAATTGTGTTTTTACCCCAGTTTTATATTCTTTACAAGTGGGTTGTACACACCTCCCAACAAGGGGGGTTGTTTTTTGGCCAATGGTTTATGCGCCCATGGTATTAGGTATCCCATGGTCTTTTCCCATGGTAATCCCTCTTTAAAAAGAAGGCATTGTAATACAGTTGTGTATTGTAATATTTTAAATAGATTAGTGTATCTATCAAAGAGAATAAGAGAGAGTGAAGAGGAAGTTACAATAGATGTGTTGCAAGTTGCATCCCTTCATTTTGCTAGAAGGTATAATAGAAAGGATTGGAAATTTTTGTGTCAATGTAGACCATATTAGGTGAACCACGTATATTGGTGTCTCTCTTGTATTATTTTTATTTATTTTATATTTGCATATTTTTTTATGTTATTGTTATGCGATATTGTTTTTGTAACAGGAGGTCCTTCTGACACGACCTGCATCTCCTCCACCTGGATCATTGTTCCCAGTAGCAATTCCCCTCTAATCCAAAATATAACCTAGAGATGTGTGCATGTAAACAACTCTAAAATATGATCCCCTAGGAGACTCCACTCTCCCATCCTGATCTTTCTCAATCACCTCATACTAGTTGATTCTCCTACTAATACTTTGAAGAGAATCACTCTCTTCTCTTGGAAGCAAAGATTGGACACTTGGATTCGCTATAGTCTCCACTTCATCCTTTGTATCTGAATTTGAAAACCATCCATACTCTGCAAATACAATCTCACTTGGTAGTATGTAGAGTATACCTTTCTTGTATCCAAGTAGGATAGTAGTACTGAATGGATATATCCCTACCGAATACAGAAACACATGCCCAATCATAGAAAATAATCTATATCCAGCATCTTCTAGAGGTGATACTGAAATTCTAATAACTTTGATCCCTGGAACATATAGAACTCCATCAAAATCCAAGGGTTCACCAAACTCATGTTGGATGCATACATTTCTAAATCCTCTCACTTATTGAACACTATCCACTTCAGTTTCTACATGGTATCCTAGATTTGTTTTAGTGATACTCAGAAATGTTCCCCACATGCCTGTCATATGTCTAGTTGAGCCAGTGTCAACAATCCAAACATTCTGGAAACTAGAAGAACTTCCCACACTAGAGAAAAAGAGGTTAATGAGAACTCCCTCTCAAATTGTGTTGTGCATTATTCTACTTTGGTCGAAGCTACTACATCTTTCTTCTCTTCCTTATTATTAGGGAAGTAAGTAGAAAAATTCCCGTACTTGTTGCATGAATTGCAACAAACTTTACTCAAGTCCTTTCTCTTCTTCAGTTTTTTTTCTCTTTACTTGCAAGGACTACATTTTCTTCAACATTGGTTTTTATCTAGACTTTACTTTGAGACCCTTCCCATATCTCTTCATGAGTAAATTCATCCCATAACATATTCCAATATAGTAGTTTCTCATGTCCCACTACACATTTGAAAAATACCTCCGACTCTTTAGTAAACTCTTTCAGGTCTATCCATACTAATTATGAGTCAAGGATGGCCCATTATAGCTAGTTCATCTTTGACCTATGCAACCCTAGTCAGGTAAGAGGAAACATTATCATCTTTAGTCATTCTAACATGCGTAACTTTTCATAAAGGGATATTTTTCTATTCTAATTTTTGGATTCATACAAATTATTAAGAGTATCCCATGGATTGTCTCTCAACCCATCCAGGATAATTCTCTGTTCCCTATCCTTAAGCACTTCATGGTTGTCTAGGGAAATAGGATAAGTGGGAATATGTACTACAGTGTTAACAAATCTCCAAATTTTGTTTTCTTTAAGCATTGTTGATACCCTGACAGTCCATTGTAGGTAGTTGGACACCCTGTCCAACCTATCCTCATACCTAATACTGGTCATCAATATCAAATACAACTCCCAACAAGCCCTTCTTTCACATTGTTCCTACTGTCTCAAAAAGAAAGAAAAAATGTTCACAATCTTTCAATTATCTTGGTTTGATACCATGTAAAAGTTTGATTAAAAAGGATTTTTGTTCATTCAGTCATTTAATCAAACACTTTGGCTTATTATAGATTTACTACTTCTCTATGCTATAAATTTTAATGATGATATAGACTTGAACAATAAACACACTTATGTCAATTATTGAGATCACTCATAAACTAAAGAAATTATGAACAACTTGATATAGGGATATATCGAAGGAAAAACCCAATGTGGGGAAAACTAGGAAAGTGAAATTTATTCATAGTTTTTAGAAGATTTAAAACAGAGAACTAATGCCAATGGAAATCTAAGAAACCCACTGCAAAACTATGAAAAAAATACAAGCAACTTCAAGTTTCCACTGTTGTACGACCCATTGTACTTTCTCATGTATGTCATGTAGCTTTACAACTTATAAAAAATATTTATATACTATTCAAATTGATAATTTTTGCATTGAAAATTGTGCCTATTAATTTAAGAAGTATGAAAATAGAGTAAAAAATTATTATATGAGATTGACAGTATGACACCTGTTGTATGGGATTGACAGTATGACACCTTCTATAGGGGATTGACAATACGACACCTGCTATATGAGATTGACAGTACAACCCTACTGTACGGATTTGACGGTATGGTTTTGCTACCTCGATTTTTGTGTTGTAGTGAACTGCCTTGATTTATGTGCCTTAATAATCTGTTTTTTCCTTCTTGACAATGTGCCCTTCTTATCTAGGCTGCAAACTCTTCTCTCACTAACTCTTACTCACTGAATTTCTCTTTCTCTCACTCACTATCAATGATAACACTCATTGATTTGATATCTTTTTCCATTTCCAAGACTATTTTTAAACTTTATGACACCCTAACTAACCCTAACTAGCTCAAACATATAATCAATGGTTGAGATTCACTCTATCTTAGAATTGTCATTAATGCACATAATAAATACACATTTTATTTATTAAAAGAAAATTAAATGAACTTTTAGGGTTTATAACTTAAAGTGGCTTTTAAATCATAAAATACAACTCACTTTATTAATAAAAAAAAGCACTTTACATTAATGAACATGCATAGGGAATAAAACCGAAGTCCCCCCCCCATGACAAACATCGAAAACACAAAGGAGGACATCCCGAGCTAACTTTCTAACATGTTTTAGTGTTTTTAATGTTGTTTCTTTACTTCGTTTTTTCTATGATTTTTATTTGTGTGCAGGGAAATTGAGAAAAATGTCTAGTTTCTCCCTATTTATGTGACAAAAGGTAAATTACAACAAGCTAATATTGTTGTAATGTCCATGAACAAATGAATTAAAGAATCCTAAAATGCAACATTAATATTGTAGGCAGAAGTTCATTTTTATATGAAAAATCAAGAGTTAAACTTTAGTAAACAAGTCATTAGAGGAAATTTGGGGTTAAAACGAGACAAATACAAAAAATCAGACTTATTGAGTTGGAAATTCAACAACCAACAAAAGTTCAATGAATTAAGGACCCATGATAATCATTGTGGTGGACATAAAAGAAATCAAAGATGATTATATGTCATGTTTCTATTTGGCAGCATTTACGATATGTACACCCCTTGATTGAGATCATTGTGAGATAATCTCTATATGATAAATATATTTAAAATATTAAATATTAGTATATTTTATATTATTAGTACTACTATTATAGATTGTATGATACATATTATCATTTATTCGTCATGATTTTCTATAAATTATATATTTTGATAAGAATTTGTACACACATACACACACACATATTCAATTGTGTTTCACCTACCCCCCAAGGAGGCTTGCTGTGTCCACAAGAACAAGTCATAGGGGGGCCACCTGAAGGGGCCTCACCCCATTCGCTCTGATTACAAAGCTAACCCAATGGGGACATCAAGTGAGGCCCTTATAGTGCAATGTATACCCACCCGGGGATTTGACCCCGAGACCTTCTGCTCACAACTTACAACACTCGACCACTTGAGCTAGCTCACCAGGCTATATATATATATATATTAAAATAAAAAATTATCTACACCAATAAGAATCCTAAATAAGTGGGAGAATATTTTAATATTTTTGGCATAGCTTTTGATCCCAAACTCGTATTTGAACACTAATTGTACCAATACAAAGGTCTTGAAAATATATGCAACTTTATTTTTATACATTTTTTAAGATTCCATATTAATTTTGTAGTGCATACATTTTTTCTACTACCAAGAATCTTTTGACAAAAAAGCATCTTTTGACCTTTGCCTATAACTTTTGTTGTCAAACTGCATTTTGGGCATGTATTATAATTTTACTACACATACATACACATACATACCATAGATTTATACAAAAAATATAGTAGTGGGACCATTCAAAGTATTGGGGGTGTTCGAAGGTTGATCAGATGGTAGGATTCTCAAGGTTAGGGTGTGCAAGGGAGGAAGCATAAGTGCTATGGTTAGGAAACTTGGTTGAATAAGTTTAGGACTGAGTTTCTTGAAGGGGGCTATTATGTAGCACCCCTCTATCACATATTACATTAGTGCTATAGGGCATGTCATGGTTATAGTCGAGGCATGGGACATGCTCGTGATGGCTACACGAGTGGGTCCTATCCCTAAACAATAGTATTAGATTATGTAGGTTTATATTAATAGTATTATAAGGGAATGAGATTCGTAACAACCTAAATATATAACTTATCATTAAGACACCTACAACATTACTAATATTTGTTTTTTAGATTCCTTACGATTGTTTTAGATTTACAATAGAAAAATTTGTTAAACTTTTGGAAAATATGATAAATTGTAGAAGAGGGTAAAATGATAATTAGAAGTGACCACCATTATATTATATGAACTCTTATTATTATATATTTAATGTCGATCATCAAGATATTATTATTATATAGTTAAAGACATCAATATTATAAATTAATAAAACATTATATATAATATGGTATCTATAATCATTTGGTATGTACAAGAATCTAAACTTATCATCATTATATTTAACTCTCACTCTATAATTCTACATTAATCGAGTTTACATCGTAGAGTGATATGACGCACAATCTTGGCATGGCATATATAATGTATTATTTTATAATTTCCTTAGGAGGCCCATTTTTAGACCAAATTTCATCCATTGGCCTTTTCATGGAGTCAATGAAATAAGAAGAGGAGAAAGTGTATCACACGGAATATAATCTAAGGCCTATCCACTCAAACAATTTAAACATCAAGGTTAGTAACACATGAAATCTAAGACAATAGAATTTCCATACATGAAAAACTATAGAAAACTATCCACCATAGGCACACAAAGCTAGCTATCAATCTCAATCTATCTAGGATGAAGCAAAGAAGGGGATAACACCATCTCAACAACTTAACAATACAAAATGTAATGTCCCCGACCCTTCGACCGACAAAGAGGACGATACTAAACACCAATCAAAAGGGCAGATAGCCCCATGAACATGAACAGACATCAATGCTAATATTAAAGCTTAACATAATACATACCAAGACACATAATTCATCATACAAAGATGCAAGGATGCATGGTTACTCAACATTCAACGGAAGCAAACATATATATTCCAGCATTCAACATGTTCATCATTTCTCATGAAACAGTAGATATAATTGCAGAGATGAAACAGTCAGGAGTACTTATCTTTTGATGAAGAACTCGCCCCGCAACCAGCTACGTCGCTGCAACATTCCACCCAACCATAGGCCAGCATGCTCATCAATCTCTCAGCAACACTACCACCCCCGAGCTGGGCATGATTCCTCAAGGAATAAGGGTCAATGCAGGCTTACACATAGCCAAGGTCTGCAAATCAGCCAAACCCACACAGTAGGGTTTTACCAGGTCATCAAGGAGCTAGGATAGGCTAAATGCCAAGCTGGTGGCCTCAACACCAGTCTTCTCATGCATGCCCCGCCTCTAATCCCACTCACAATAGTCCGAAGACCAACCACTGCATACCGTAGCAAAACAACCCATTCACAGCTCTGTGAAGAAGGAAAGGACAACCAGGGGACAATCCTAACCAACAAGTGAAACACAACTCAAGTCCACAAGACAACTCAGAGTTGTTCTTGGCCCTAGCATGGCCAAAACAACTCAACAACAACCCAAAACTAGGGTACATCAACAACCACAACCTCACAATGAATGATGGAAACAATCCACAGTCTGCAATGGATAAGAAACCGAACTCCCAGCATGGACTGGGAAAAACTTAATTGACGAATGTGGAAGAAAACCCAGCGGGAAGACAACAACCCCAAACGCGCTATGAAACCATGGTAGCATTACACAGTCCGCAAATGGGAGAGAGAACGAGCTCCTAGCATTGACAGAGGAAAACACAAACGCAGACCACAATAGACCACATACACGGCCACAATTGGCAAGGGGACATACACATACCACTGAAACCGGTATGGAACCCACAGGCACACAGCCCTGAGCATGAATGGCTCCTGCACCCGAAAATCCCGAGTGGCAGCCACGATTTCTCCTGCTCCCTGCGTGAGGAAAACCAACACAAAATTCCTGTGCGTGAGAAGGAGAGAGAGAACATCTCTTTGTATGAGGGTGATTAGTCGATGATGAATCCCCCCAAACGGTGCACATGAGGAAGCCAAAACCATCTCTGCGTGAGAATGAGCAAGACCAAATCCTCCGGAGGGTGAAATCATGGGAGAGTGGAGTGAATGTTTCTTTTGCCCCATGCAACGTGAAGAGGAGATTCTACTGGTGGAGTGGGCACGTGGGCAAGCACTGACAGTCCTGCCACACCCACCACTATTCAGCAATAATTGCCCCCAACTAACAAACAACAAAAGTTTAAATGGGTGGTTGACACATGGAAAACTCCTTATGGCTCCCATGGCTTAGACAATCCCCCCCCTTAACCTTAGGAATCATGCCCTTTTCATTTTAATGTTGCATCGTCGTAGCTGGCTATAGGTTTAGTTTAATTGATGTGCGTATTTACATGATGCCAAACTATAATGTGCCGGATAGCACGATATACCATCGACAACTATCCCTATTGCCGAAACATACACAACCGAATCGATGGTGGGAATTTTGCCTTTAGCTCCTCACCACAATTAATTACATTATATACATCATGCAAATGGGGTCAAAACCGGGGTGTTACACAAAATGTACGAGTAGAAAGTTCCTTTCTTCACTTTGTTTCATACGATATATTGAAAAAGGAATGAGAGAAGAATAAGGGGGAGAAAGTTTAAGAATAATCATATCCAAATATAACACTCTTTTTTTAGTGAAAAGAGCATGTATATGAAAAAAAATTCTCCCAAATATCTCCCTCCTTCCATAATTACTTATTGAATGCTTTGTTTGCATGCCTAAAATAAACCCTAATTTTCTAAGGAAATAATTCCCTAAAATTAAGAGTTAAACTATAGGATATGCGAGGATCAATTTAGAACCATAATTATAGGTTTAGTGGATAACCTCACTTTTAGGACAGGATAAGGCATGAAAATAGGGAAGTTGATGAGGATATTTTTAGGAAATGATAGGGTATATAAAAATAAGAAAGAAGACAAGGAAAAAATATCAAGGCATATGGCTCTAGATTATTTCACTTCAAAGTCAAAAGTCAAATGAGGGATCATCAAGGAGGTCGTACGAATTAGGGTCATATGCAAGCCTCCTAGAGTTCAACATTGTCTAATAATAGTCAATATCTCCATCTAGGCACTACTAAGCTAAAAATAGACCATGCCAAAACTCAATGGTCCATGAAAATCCAAAGTGCTCAAAATGGCCTGAATTTGGACATCAATGCTACTCATTATACTAGGTCCTCACATATCCAATAACTTTCTAGAAATAGAATTGCTAAAAATAGGTTGTCCTCGTAAACTAATGAAATTCAAAACATAGGAAAAATATTCCACTAGTTCGTCAGATCTGAAATCACATTGTCGATCAAACCACTCCAAAAACTAATAAGAATATATCTCCACCAATCCCTGAAGGCAATTAGTTGAACTTCAGGCATCATACATTGCTTGAGCTCTGATATTTGTAAAAACACTTAAAACGTCCAGCTCTATGTTTTGAATATTGAGGAAAGATTCTGAGGTGGATCTCTATAGAAAGAAGTAGAAGGTTGTAAGAGATGGGCTGACCTTGACAGTATCCTTTCAAGCACTCAATTTGAATTCATCATGTTTAGTTTAAACATCCTGATTGAAGTAAGTGCATTATATTGCAGACTTCTTATGTTAGAATATAGTACCGTTGAATGAGCAAGGGTTTGAGGACACCTTGAGAATATTTGTTGGATACATTGGGAGTAGGGTTAGGACCTAATGACACTTGTCGATCAACCCTTCTGATTGTATGATTAAGTTGAGGTTTGAATTGTTTGTATATGAGGAATTGGTGGACTTGATAACACTTGTCGATAAGAGTTACTATAAGCACATCCTTGATGTCCTGGTATGAGCAATGTTTGAGCAGACCTCTTGATGATTGGCATGATCATTAAATGAGTAGATATTTTGATCATTCGCATAATCAATATATGAGCAGACTCCTTTGTGTCTCGGCGTGATGTGTATGAGCAGATTGTGTAGTTATTTGAAGAGGATAAGAGCAGTGTAATTGATTCATTTGAGCAGCTTATATGAGCAGATGCTTTGACTCAGATTGGCTGAGTTGTATGATAAGTTGGTTTGAATCAAGTGGACTGAGTTTGGTGTGCAGTTGGTTAGCCTCATATTGACTGAGTTGAATGATTCCAATAACATATTGATTGGTACAACTTGATTGGAAAGGTTGATTATACAAGTTGATTGTACAGGTTAATGTGCACTGTGGTACAAGTGTGGTGCAATGATCAATTGATGAGAAGTGGTCAGATGATGAACAATGATCAGATGATGAGCAGTTGTCAGTAATGACATTTGTTGTACAATATGGTTCAGGTGTTTGTTAGCAGGTCCAAAGGATCAATGTGGTTGTGATTCAACAATTTCTATCTTCATATCAAGGTGGCAGGACAAAACAAGGAAATCTAGGGATCTAGGGCTTCCTTTAGGTTGTAGCATGTAAATCAAGGGGTTATAGCCTCCTTCCAGTTGTAGCTAGAGAATTGAAGTCATGTAACAAGGGGGTTGTTTCCTCCTTATAGTTGTTGCTAAAAAACTATTATTATAGAGGCTTCCGTGGTTTTTCCCACATGACTTGGGTTTCCACGTAAAAATCTTGTGTACTATGTTTTTCTATGCTTCATATGTGATGATGATATAATGATATGTGATGATGAGCTATAATTTTTGATATAATGATAATAGCATACTCTGCACAATATTGAATAAGTTGTTGATGATTGTTAACGTTAAACAAGTAACAAAACCTATACACATTGTTCACCCCCTTCCCCCTCTCAGAGTGCTTTGTGTGTCAAACAATTGGTATTAGAGCAGGTCCTTCACAGAAAGCCTTATCATCTTGAAGGATATATTTCACACAC
This sequence comes from Pseudotsuga menziesii, assembly GCA_001517045.1. Taxonomy (NCBI): domain Eukaryota; kingdom Viridiplantae; phylum Streptophyta; class Pinopsida; order Pinales; family Pinaceae; genus Pseudotsuga; species Pseudotsuga menziesii. Next base: position 11,524 of record LPNX010031739.1, read on the forward strand.
AATGGGGTTCTCAGTGAATGGAGTACCATTGTTTTGTGGTACATATCACTTGATCAGGAAAATAGGAATGTAGGTTTTTATTGAGGCAAAAGGAATTGGTATATGGAAATCAATTTTTAATGGATATACATCTCCAAATAAAGTGAAAACAACAACTCAGAAGGAAGCAAAGAAAAATAATTCAATGTATATGGAAGCCATTCTTGAAGGCTTAACATATCTCCAAAAGAAGAAGATAGAGAAGTGCAACTTAGCTAAGGAACTATGGTTCAAAATAGAACAACTATACTCTAATAAAGAACAATAAGAAGAGGTTATGAAACTCATGGTTGAAGATCTCACAGATATGCTAAAGAAGAAAATAAGAAAGTGCAACTCAATTGAAGAATTGTCGTTCAAGATAGATCAACTCTACTCCATTGAAGAATAAGAAGCAACATATAGCTCCATCAAAAGGTTAGTACAAGATCCAGGTGAGTATGAAGGTATGTCCCTTGAACACTCTGTTTGTAATGATTTTAAAGATATATGTTTATCAGGTATAGAAGATAAGAGTTATTCTGAATTCGTACAATGTGATGAAAATTCTTGTTCTATAAGTAATAGTAGTCTAGTTGATACTAAGGTTGAAATTATAGCTATTATAGATAAGGTTAAATTAGACAATTAAATTACTAATGATATTGTTGAAAGTATTAGAATAAATGTTATGAATATCTTAGAAGAAGAAGGAAATTTCCAATCATAGAACCTGGCACTGCAAGATCAATTAGATAAATCAGAGCCAATGAAAGAGGAGGAATATGAGAAGGCCACAAAGTCCATCATGGATATAAAAGTACAAGTCAAAGAAGCCACCAGAATCAAAGAACAAACATCCATATCCTTGAAAGTTAAACTTGAAAAGTCATTCGCGGAAAATAAAAGGAATTCAGAAGAAATTGACAGGCTCAAAAGACAACTACAAGATAAGAAGAAAGAATTGACTCACAAGCTCCAAGACAAAGATAGTGAGATCAATACCTTACTTGAAAAATTACAGAAGGAAAGCACTGTCGGTCATAAAAAAGATCTGAGCTACAAAAAGGGAAGTTATTTCAGTCATGAGATTTAAGACAAACTAAGAAGAAAACAAGAATTTGAAATAAAATCCTTGAAAATGGAATTATGAAAGGTATGCGTAATGAATATTGAAATTGAAAAGGAACGCTCAGGACTCACAAAAGAAAATCAAGTACTAAGAGGACAATTGCAAAAATCTCATGAGGAAGATTAGAACTCAAAAGGATAGATGGAAGATAGTATTGTTGATATGAAAAGACAGATAGATGAAGTCAAGAGAATTGAAGAATATTTAACAAGACCACTCCCAAAAAAGATAGAAGATAGAAGATAATCTCTCTAAAGGAAGATCTGGACAAAACAGTTGCTCAATTGAAGACAAACTCAAAGATCGAGAAGAACACTGAAGAAAGTGAAAACGCCATGGAAAAGGAAGAAAAGGCTAACAATTATACAAATATTTTCAGAAGATCCCATGATCAACAAGAATCAAGAGAAGTCATATAACAAATATCCTTTACTCAGATACATCCTAAAATTTTCCATGGTCACTGCTATAAGTGTAACAACTATGGTCACAAAGCCGTTCATTACAGAGCTCATGACATAATAATTCCAAAAATAAATCAAGGTACATTTTCTGTTCATCAAATCCATCTAAGGGAAAGAAGAAAGCCAAGGATTTGAAGCAACCAGATAAGAAGAGGAAAGACAGACCCAAATTTCCTAATGGGGGTTTGAATCCTTGCAAGGACAAGGATAAGAAGAAAAAAGAGAATACTAAATGCACCTACTGTCACAAAGGGTGGCATCCAGAGAGTGCATGTATGAAGAAAACCATTCATACGATGACGCAACTGTTGGAGAAGAACAACATCCCAGGCAACATCCCAGGCCCATATGGTGCAAGGAAGAAGGATGGAGGTTCGGGCTCAGACAACAAAGAGAGGTTCGATGGATTGGTTGTTGGTTCTTCAGACTCTTCTTCCTTCATCATTGATTCGAGAGCATCAAGGCACATGGCCTCTGTCAAAGAATTCTTCACATCCATGTATTCAGACAGTGGCCCAAATGTTCAAATGGGTGATGATTCAAAGATCAAGGCCAAGGGAATTGGTAGGATCAATCTTGAATATGGGTATTTCAATAATGTAGTATTTGTACCAGACTTGGCAGGAAATCTACTGTCAGTGTACCAAATGACCCACAATGGAGAAGCCAAGAGAGTAACATTTACTCCAGACATAGTGGAGATAGATGAAATCTCTACCAACAAGGTGGTGGCTTTGGGATTTGTTAATCATCAAGATAGGATGTACAAATTCTCCCATTTCCTTCCCTACTACAGAGTGAAAGCGCTCATGTCTCATGCCAATGAAACCAACAAGTTGTGGCATGAGAGGTTCGACCATATGAGCTACAAATACCTCTAGGCATTGAACAAGGGTGGCATGTTGGAAGGGATTCCTCCTATCAAGACCTCCAATGTTGCATGCATTGGTTGTGTGATGGGAAAAAATCCAGAGCGCGGCTATGAGAAAGGGAAAGCAAGGAGAGATACTCAAGTGCTTGGACTGGTGCATTCATATCTTATTGGACCTCTCCCTACACCTTCATATGGAGGATCAATGTATGTGTTTACCTTCATAGATGATTTCTCAAGGTTTTGTTGGGTTTAACTTCTCAAACTCAAATCTGAAGTCTTTGAGACTCTCAAGGTTTGGAAAACCCTAGTTGAGAATCTGTGTGGGAACAAGATCAAAGTGCTTCGTACAAATAATGGTAAACAATATACGAACAAGAATTTGTAGCACGTTTGTGAAGAATGTGGCATCTAAATGCAGCATTCAGTCCCTTACATACCACATAAAAATGGTGTGGCAGAGAGGAAGAACATGGTGCTCAAGGAGATGGAAACCTGTATGATTGAAGCTAAGCATTTGAGTCCTAAGCTATGGGCTGAAACCATTAAATGTGATGCATACATTTAGAACAGAGCTCTTCACAAATCAGTGAGTGGAAAAAACACCATATGAAGCTTGGTTTGCTCACAAGCCAAATATTTCACATTTCAGAATTTTTGGTTGAAGGGCTTGGGCTAAGATATCTTCAAAAAAGAGAAAAGACTTGCAGCCACAAAACGAGTGCATCATGGTGGGATATGGTGAAGATACAAAGGGCTGTAAGATCTTTGATCCCTCAACACAAAATACTTTCATAGAAATAAGTGTGCAATTCGAAGAAGTCATTCCATATTTTGAGCTAGCATTGGGGCAATGCTCATCTCTTTCACCACAAGATGATGTAAGTGATGGATACTTTTCTGATATTTCTGATTTTGATATGGCTGAAAATGATGTTTCTGAACATGACTCCCCCACAAGGCCCAAGGAGATAGAGAAAAACATAGAAGCAGCTAGGGATTTAGCTCGCAATCCACTAGGTCCTAGGAAGACTAGATCAGAATTTCACACTGCTTCTTTTGCAAGTGAAGTGTATCTTGCTGAGCAATGTTTCATGATGGTTATATATGATCCATAATAATATGAGGAAGCATAAATTGGCCCAATATGGAAAACAACCATGCAAGAAGAGTTCAATTCTCTACAAGAAAATGAGACTTGGGAATTGGTTCATTTGCCTCGCAAGAGGAAGCTAGTGCAATGCAAATGGGTCTATAGGACCAAAGTTGTTGCTGATGGATATGATATAAAGTATAATTCCATATTGGTTTCCAAAGGATTCTCTCAAGTCCAAGGAGTGGACTATATAGAGACATTTGCACCGGTTGCAAAGATGGACTCTATCAGGCTAGTTTTAGCCATTGTTGCAAGCAAGCACTGGGAGGTTCACCACATGGATTTCAAAAGTGCATTTCTTTATGATGAGCTACAGGAAGAGATATATATGCAGAAACATGAAGGTTTCCAAGAAGATATTTCTCTTGTATGCAAGTTAAATAATTATCTCTATGGCCTCAAGCAAGCCCCAAGGGCTTGGTATGCCAAGATGGACAAATTTATGCTTTCACTTGGATTTATAAGATGCAGGTATGATCTTAATGTTTATTTGCAACATATTGGTGATGTATTGCAGGTCATAGCACTCTATATTGATGACCTTTTGATTACAAGTAGTTGCACCAAAGAAATTGGGTCAATCAAAGCACCTTTGCACAGTGAATTTCAATGACCGATCTTGGCTTATTGAAACAATTTCCAAACCAATTTCTTGGTTTGGAAATTGTTCAATCTGAAGCAAGGATCAAGGTCAGCCAACAAAAGTATGTTTCGGATTTGTTAATGAAGTTTAAAATGGTTGAATGTAAGGCAGCCAAGTGCCCATTCCTTTTTGGTATCAAACTAGGTGAAGTTGGTGACTCTCCATTGGTGGACAACTCATTGTATAGGTATCTAGTCGGGAGTTTGTTGTATCTTACTCATTCTAGACCTGATTTAGCATATATTGTAGGTGATGTAGCTAGATTTATGAATCAACCTCATGAGATCCATTTGAAGGAATCTAAGAGGATCCCTCAGTATGTACAAGGAACCACGAACTTCAGGGTACACTATGTTGCTAGTTCTCCACTAGAACTAGTTGGATTTTTTGATTCTGATTGGGTTGGCGATCCCAATGACAGGAAGTCCACTTCAGATTATGTCTTCATGCTTTCCAATGGTTCCATCTTCTGGTCAAGCAAGAAACATCACATCATCTCCCTTTCTTCAACTAACTCCAAGTATAGAGGAGCAATGAATGCAGTTACACAATGTCTGGTTGCAAAGCATTCTTCGGGAACTTGGAGTTTCACTTGATTCACCCATAGTCATTTGGTGTGACAATCAAAGTGCAATCAAGATTTCCACAGATCCATTACAAAGACAGAGGACTAAACACATTGAGATACACATGCACTGCATCCGTAGCTTGGTGCATGATTAGGTGATAGCTTTGTAGTATTGCCCTTCTGTAGAGCAAACTGCTAATATTTTTATTAAGTGCTTCACAAAGAAGACCTTCACCTACCTGAGATCTCTTCTTGGGGTGAGTGATACATGGTGATGGTTTCCATTCACCTTCATATTTTTGGCTCCATGTCCATTTTTTAGGAGAGGTTTTGTTCCCATGTGGTTTTCCTTGTTTTCCTTGTTATGTTGTATGGGGTGACTTGAGCCCTTGTTGCCAAGGCCTCCATGATATTTTTTTTAAAGAAGTACTAAGCATGGCTTAAGGGGGGGTTTTAGAGCATAATACATCCTTAGTACCATAGTCTTAGACCTTAGACACTTTCATTTTCCTCCATGCAGTGATTCCTATGCTTAGACTTAGGGAAATTGATCATCTTCCATAGTTGATGCACTCCTAGTTGATCATTCTACACATTTGATGCTCTCTAGGTTGATCATTTTGACACCCAAGAACCCACAATGATTTCAATCAACCAAGCATGCGCTCCCCTTCCTCTTTTTCATGGATTTTGACTCCTATGAGGCGTTAGTGCATGAGCTAGGTGGGTTTTGGCCTTCCTTGGGAATTTATTGCCTCCTTGGGCCACTCCTAGTCACCCATGCCTGTGATACCTGTAGACATCTTCCAACATGCCTCACCCATGTCACACTAGGATTCGTGACCGTTTGGGATGAGTTGGAGGCTAATTGGTCTACCTAGAGGGGTTTGAGGGTCAAATCTTAGGCTGCCACTTGTATGCTTTCGCATATTGGTCTCCAACTCCTCTATATTTTTTCCTATTGTACTATATACCTATTCTAAACATAGTTACAAGTTAGACAGTGACAATAATATGCATTATTGAGTTCATGTGTGAATGTAATTTCAGTCTTTTATGCTAATTTGTTCATGTTTTGTAAACTATAGCGAATTGTGAGTGTTTCTTTGGCTTCTAGATCCCGTTGTGTATCAATTCTCAAAAGATTAATCAAAATGTTAGCAATATGAAACTTTATAGGAATATATTCAAACACTACAAAAAAAAATGTATCATGTCTCTCAACATAGAATTTTCATTGCCAACTACATATCTCTGAACGTTCTTAGAGAGTTTCATACACCATTCTTAGAGAGTTTCATACAATTATAATTACCACAATATAGAATTGTCATCACCAACTACATATCTCTCAACTTAGCTATGAACTTGTGAAGCTAAAATACTTTATAACTCATTCAACATGTTGAACTACAACCAATTTTTGTCTTCTTCGTGCCAAGCCAAGATATAAATCTTGACCCCAACTAAAACAAAACCCAAAATTTCTCTTCCAATAGCTAGTTCCTCTATTCCAATTTGAATCACAAGATCCATGTGGCTATAATCCATCATCTCCTATATACTTAATGCCATAGTGATACATGCCCTTAAAGTATATGAACACATGCTTCACAACCACCCAATGAGTCTTTTGGAGCAAATCATAACTTAGTACATTGGCAGCCACCATAGTATTCAAATGATACATCAAGGATCAAATCAATTTTTGGTACCAAGAAGGGTGAACCAAATAAAATTCCTCATCAAAAGTAAGCTTCAAATTTACAACCATGGGCATAGATAAGGGTCTACAATCCTCATCAAAAGAAAGCTTCAAATTTGTAGCCATGGCCATAGCTAAGGGTCTACAACCACATTTACAACTGAAGTTGTAACGAACATAAATAAGAAAATTATTACATAATTAAATAATTTATAAGTTAGGTTGCTATGAAAGGAGGCGTCTCTTCATCATGAATGTCCAAGCCATATTTAAGGCCAAGACATCTTTGTAATATTCATCATCTAATATATATTATTCTTATTTATCATCCAACATGATAGTTGGATTCGATGATTGAGTGATCAACCGGACTCGGTTGCTCCTTTTGGTATCAGAGTGGATTCGCTCCTACATTCTGAGCTCGAACTCGGCTTGTCAACTCCTCGGGTGAGGCTCGGATTCGTCTCCTCCCACTTGAGCTCGTTTTCGGCTCATCTCACATCACCTCTTCTGCTCACATATCTCATCAAACACTTACATGCCTGCTCCAAAAGAAAAAACAAACAAACAAAAGTTTCTGCGCACTCTTTCTCCCATCACACCTCGCTTCTCACTCTTCCTCAACACCTCCACCCTCGTGCCTGCTGGATCCACCCCATTGCCATCGCTGCCACCTGCTCTCAATCTCCCCTCCCCATCCGCTGCTCCACGTGATTGTTGCTCCTGCAATTTGCCCCATCTGTTGCCTGCTCCCTTCATCTCCCTCCCGCGTTGCCCAATCCTCCTTCTCTGCGCGTCCACCCAACACCTTCCTTCATCTCTTGTGCCCTCCTCCATCCCCCTGCTTCAACACACCGTAACCTACCTCGCCTCCACGTTGTCTCTGCCCTCCACCTATTGGGCCTCCATCGCGTGTCCATCTCCTCTTCTGCGCTCCACCTCCGCGTTGCCTCGTTCCCACCTCCACAACGACCTGCACCAAAAACAAAACATTATATTATAATATATTATCATATAATATAATATAATATAATCTTTCAATATATTTATAATAATATATTTAAAAAAAATCAAATATTATATTTATTACAATCTAAATAATATTATAATATTTGTTTTAAAAAAACTATATACAAAATATTATATAGTTTATATAAAACAAAATAAAAACAAAAATAATAATAATATTAATTAATTAATTAATTAATATATTATTATTCACAATTTCACATCAAAAGGCAAAAATAGCGTTGAAATACACACCTCTGCATACAAGGTCCAAGACCATGGCAGAATTGAAAGATAAAATCGAAAAAATAGAGAAGGACATCAAGTCCCTTGTCGCTAACCAAAAAGGCTCAAAGGAAGATATGCAAAATAACAATACAGTACTCAAAGATGAGCTTGTTTTGATACTAAAAAGAAGGCTGGATGACAAATTTGACATCTTGAGTGAAAAACAAAAAGACTTGGATGACAAAATGAGCACCATGACACAACCATAATACATTAATCGAGATATTACAAAAGATCATACCCAGTCCGAGCCAAGTCAACAGTCCAGACATGTTAGATGCCTCATTTCATGTTGTCATCCAATAAACACTGGCAAAGAATCAAGAAGAGTTGCAAAAAGAAATAAAGATTAAAAATGCGACGCTTAAGCAAGAGATAGAAACAAAAGTACTGTCAGATATGGAGGCACGATTAAACAACAAAATAGATGCTATCGATAAGATAATAGAGAATAAAAAGGCTAAAAATCACTGCCAACAACGAAGCAATTCAAATGTCACTTTCATCGTCCAGTAGTTCCGAGCCACCATGAAATCGTAAGGCAAAAGGAAATCATTATCATCCTCACAAAGTGTACCCACCTAACGAAAAAATAGAGTTGTCGAAATACAATGGGAGTGAAGACCAATGCATTGCTTGGCTAAACAAAGAAGAAGAATACTTCGACATTTGCAATATTCAATCTGACAAGGAGAAGGTGAAATATGTGTCGATGCATATGGAAGGGTACACCTATAATTGATACTTATGGTGGAAGAGAGATAATTTTACCTACACCTGGAACTTGTTCAAAAATGATTTTTTTAATAGGTTTCAAGGAATCAGAGAAGATGAATTTTTCAGTAAACTTACCAAATTACAACAGATTGGAAGCGTTGAGGAATTCACACATCAGTGGGAATCCTTATCGACACGAGTATTTGGGTTGTCTAACAAGCAACTAATCGAAACCTATTTAGGAGGTCTTAAACCATACCTCCAAAAAGAGTTTTGCATGACATACCTAACGTAGAAGTAGCAAGACATAAAACAAAAGCCGCAGAACGCAAATTGGAAGGAATTAAAACAAGAGGCGATAACCATTATCGACAGGAAAAAGAGACACAATGTAGGTATTGTGCAGATACTTGGTCACCCGGTCATCAATGCCACAAACCTCAATCATATGCCTATGAAATCGAAAATAGATCGAAGTCATCTAATAGTTACTCTGATAATAGAAAAACAAGAAAAACATATGTCGTCGATGCGGTGATGATTGGACCCCTGGTCATAAATGTATGAACAATCAGATAATACAGTGCAAAATCATCAATGGAGAGGAAGTGCAAGTCTCAACTCAAGAGACCTCATCCGATTCTAATACCGACAACGAGTCAAAATGAAAAACAACATTAAGAAAATACTTAAGCTTTGAGGACAAAGCTCCCTTAAAGGGAGTGGCAATGTAACGAACATAAATAAGAAAATAATTAAATAATTTATAAGTTATGTTAGTATGAAAGGAGGCGTCTCTTCATCATGAATGTTCAAGCCATATTTAAGGCCAAGACATCTTTGTAATATTCATCATCTAATATATATTATTCCTATTTATCATCTAACATGATAGTCAGATTCGATTATTGAGAGATCAATCGGACTCGGTTGCTCCAGAAGTCCTTAGACCAAGGTATTTTTTAAGGGTGAAATTTCATCGATTGACTACTTTTTTATTTGAATATATTCGTCAATTAGCTTAAAATCCACCTATTTTTATATAAAATATGATTAAATTGATAAATTCGCTAAAAATCACCAATTTTAAGAGTATATTAGAAAACAACCAAAAGACCGTGGAAAAGGCAATCTCAAACTATGATGATCCATCATCTACTCCTGCTACAATACCAACTGCAACTATTTTGGGATTCCCCTTCTTCTTTAGACCTTTATTATTTTCTTCTAAATCTTGATTCTTCTTTTACCTTTCTGGTTCCTTATTTTCCTTCCCTTCTTTGTCTTTCTAATGAGGACTACTCATACTTGCTTTCATTATTCTGAATAAGGCTCCAACATGATCTCTTCCTACATAGGGTCTATTGAAATTTAACTATGGATGTCCTTCCTCGTGATTTTGTGTTTTTTTACCTTGGAAGGACACAAGTTATGTTTCCTAAGCATTTTTTTATGTAAAGAGACTTTACATTTTTAAAGTCACTTTGTACTTTTTCATTTAAGAAAAAAAAATGAGCAAAGTATTTAATGTGCACATCATTTTCTTTTTAAGTGACTATAATTGCACATTTAATGAAAGTTCTCAGATCTAACTCATGCTAACCCTTTATCAAAGTTAGTTATGGAAGTGAGGATTTTCTTGAAATGTGAAAAATACAAATACATGCTTAGGGAAGAGAGAGACACAAGAGAATAAAACTAGAGAGAGAGAGGGATAGCATCTTGGAGAAGATTTACGTTGATTGTGAGAGTTGTTTATCAAGGGAAAACAAGGATACGATTCCCAAGAACATTTGCTGTAACACATTGGAATGTACAACTAGACCATACATTCATTGTTGCAGAATGTACAAGCTCATATATTGAGGCAAATTGCAGGTATAGATTTTGAGACAGTTGCGATCAAGTTCTAGGATCAATCTCAAGGTTGTTTATGCATTTAATGCTAGGCAAAAACCATAAAACAAAGTATAGTCTGTACCTAGCACAAAACTCAAGAAATTGCAGTGTAAAACTCACACGTGTGCACTAACTATGAGCAGAATCTGACATGATTTTCAATGCAGATTTGAAGTTGTAGATAAGTGGGTTTATGAAGTTTTTTTCGTTGATGTTATAAGAGAGATTCTAAGTGCATAATTTCTGAGTTTTACTCGCATAATAAAAATTTATTTCTCTAGGTTTTCTTTTGTTGAGGCTTTGCCCTAAATCTTCGTATCAATCTTCATTTTCATTCTCCATGATCCTATTATTTGAATCTTAAGTGTTTGTTGTTCAAGATCAGTAGTTGGAATTTTCAGTTTATTAAATGCACAGTAATCTACATCACACCTTAGTTGTGTTCAAAGTGTTCGACAAAAACTATGTTAGAGAACTTTGGTTTTTGCCACTGAAATTCTTCATGGTATTAGAGCAATAACTGAAGTTGAAGGATGAGTTGACATTAGCAAAGGACACAATATTATTGAGGAACACATCAAATTCTTGTTAAGTTTTTAGAAATCAATCTTTTATTTCTGTTGAATATGCCTGGATTAAGATTTGAAGATAGATTGGATGGTGAGCCCAACTTCTGTTTATGGAAGGAAAGAATGAAGCTGTTCTTCCAGGTAGATGAACTTTGGGACATAGTAGAGAGTATCCAGACTAAACCAGTAGTTGTCCCTGATCAATTACAGATGTTGGAACCTATGCAACTTGTAACAATAAGATTTTGAAATCCAAGAAAATGATTCTTGATTATTTCAAGGATCGTGTGATCCCTCATATCACAAGAAAGACACATGCTCATTAAATGTGGATCTCACAAACTAAACTATATCATATTTCAAATGAAAACAAAAAATGGTGCTTGGGGAAAAGTTGAGAAATGCAAGAATGATTGAAAGAGAAAAAGTAGCCTCTTACCTTACTAGAATCTCCAAGATAAGAGATGAGTTGAGTGGAATTAGAGAAGCTGTGACTAGTGTAGAGATGGTGACAACAACCCTGAATGGTTTTTCAGGAAAATGAAACACTTTTGTGAAAGGTGTTGTGTCTAGAGAAAAACCCACCTAAGTGGGAAAGGTTGTGGGATGATTTTGTCCAAGAAGAGATTCGTGGTGAAGCTCTTGAAGAGAAACAGTCACAGGGTGAAGATAGTGAGGAAAATGTTGCTCTTTTGAGTAAGGGAAAAGAAAAGGCTAAAACAGGTTTTAAAAGGGACCTTAGCAAAGTAAGGTCTTAGCAATTCAATCAATATGGACACTGCATCTAATTGTTCAAAGAAGAAGTGGAAGGAGAAGGATGTAGTAGCATCTCCCTAAGTGGAGGAATATGCTATTAAGTTTGAGCAAGAGTTCTCTCTGGCATCCTTCGATTCTAGTGTGGGAAGTTCAATCTTTTATGATACCTGGATAGTTGGCAATGGGTCAATTAGGCACATGATCGAGTTGGATGGTGCCTTTCAAATTATTACCGAGTTGGGTCTTGGGCATTTTTTGCAGGTTGATGTAGACAGTCCTCATGTAGCAGTACAAGGTGTTGGAATAGTGTGGTTCCAATTGGACCTTGGAGAGTTTCTGGAGGTGAATTCGGTCATGTTTGTCCCAGGGGTGGGAGTCAACAAAAGCTAAGTTTCATCCCCAGAGGGCGATGGATTCAAGATGATGGTCAGATCTGGACATGTATTCCTTTATAGAGCAACAGATCTAGTTGGTACAACTATTCTTCTCGAAGACGGGAGGAACAAGATTTATGTGCTACAAGGATAGGTTGTGCATCCAAGATTAGGCGGTTGATTATCCGAGAGTTTTTAAGGATGGAGGAGAAGTTGCAGGTACTCTGAAGAGTGGATCTCTTCAGAGTACCGACAGGAGGCTCAACCAGTACAATGTACATAAGCAAGTACATGAGGCTTAGGTAGAGTCCAAAGGTTAAGAGTTTCAATTATGGTTCGGACACTTATCTTCAAGACATATTCCAAAGCAGGAGGGAGCTGCTTTAGGGAACGAGGACTCGGATGATGGAGATATAATTAGTGTTGAAAAAACCTCCCCTGTTAAGAGGGAGTGTTGAAGTTTAACTATGGATTTCCTTCATCATTATTTTGTGTTTTTTACATGGGGAGGACACAAGTTGTGCTTCCTCAATATTTTTTTTATGTAAATAGACTTTATGTTTTTAAAGTGACTTTGTACTTTTTCTTTTAAGTACAATTGCATGAATAATGAAGTGATTTTGAAACATCTCCTAAAATCATGTTTAAAGAGCATTTTAGGTAGGGGTCTTAAAAGAGGTAGTCCCCTAGTGCTAATTAAAATATGCATTTCTAATTCAAGGTATCTCCCTATTACTTATTCAAAAGTGTCGATAAGAAGCATTATAAGGGCATTAGAGGACATTTTAAAATTAGTAAACGAGCAAACTATTTAATGTGCACATTATTATTTTTAAAGTGAGTTTATTTACACATTTAATGAGAGCTCTCATATCTAACTCATGCAAACCGTTTATCAAAGTTAGTTATGGAAGATAGGGTTTTCTTATAAAATGAAAAGTACAAATCCATGCTTACGAAAGAGAGAACAACACAAGAGAAGAAAACAATTGAGAGAGAGAGATAAAATCTTGGAAAAAAAAAGGACATGATTCCCAAGAACATTTGTTGCAGCACATTCGACCATACAATCATTGTTGCAAACTATGCAAGCTTGAATATCGAGGCAGATTGCAAGCACATAAGTCAAGACAATTGGGGTCAAGTTTTGACACAAATCTCAAGGTTGTTTTTGCATTTAAGGTTAAAAAAAATTGTACAGTAAAGTACAGTTAGTTCTAGGCACGAAACCCGAGAAATGACAATGTACAACTCACACATGTGGGTTGATTGTGAGCAAGATCTGGCAGGGTTTTCAATGCAGACTTGAAGTTGCAAATAAATGTGTTTTTGAAGTGTTTTCTTCCTTGATGTTATAAGAGAAATTCTAAGTGTAAAGTGTAGAATTTCTGAGTTTTACTCTCATGATAAAAATTTGTTTCTTTGGGTTTTTCTCTACTGAGTTTTTCCCTAGGCATTGCCCTAAATATCTGTCAACCTTCATTTTCAGTTTCCAAGATCTTGTTATTTGAATGCCAAGTGTTCGCTGTTCAAGATCAATAGTTGGCATTTTCAATTTATTAAATGCATAGTGGTCTACTTCAAACCTCAGTTGTGTTCAAAGTGTTTGACAAAAACTCTATTAGAGAACTTTGGTTTTTGACATTCACCTCAAACTCATTTTCAATTATACTTTGAGTCCAAAAACATTAATGTTAAGTAAACTAAAAATAGCAATGAAAATGACAATGAACAATAGTCACATTCAATACATTTTAACACAAGATATTAGGTCAAATGACCTTGCAAAACCCCACAAGAGGAAAAACAGTTAGAATGAGGAATTTTTCATTAACAAGATTTGCCCCAAAATTTGTGTCGAAAATCATTGTACCTTCAATCATAAATGCTCCTCAAATTCTATGCAAACTTAGTTATACATTCCTCTTTATTTTTGTACTAAATCAATTGTATAGCCCAACAATACTATCTCCTTTCCTTGAATAATGTAATACAATTCTTTGCCTTGAAATTTGTGCCTTCCTCCAAACTTAGGTATCTCACCCTCCTTGGTAAATACACCCTTTGCTACTCTAAACTTCTTCTCCTTCAACTCTTCACTTTCCTCATTCTACTCTATGAAAGCTCTCTTGGAATCCGTGCCACTCACTTTCCAAACACTCTTCTTATTGATGGTTGTGATCTAATCTCAAGTTCACATGACTTAAGTCACTCAAGTCATGAAATTATACAAAAATCACTTTTCTCTCGAAAAATGTCACTTTACTCCAAAATGATAAAATACCCTAATCTCGACTTTATAAAAATCTCTTTTATAAAGTCACTCTATAAATGCACTTTATAAAAGTGAGACATCTGCTCAGACCCTTATACCTAGGCACAATAAGTATATACGTACCTTTGAGCTACAAAATAAAATATAATGTGAGCAAGTTCACAACATTTACCATTACCTTAACCTACTAACTTTTGTTGATTTCAATGTCCTTGGAATTTTTTAACTAGCGACAAATTATGAAATTATAGAACATGATTTCCAATTTTTGTGATTACTATTTCTAACATAAACATGATGCACCCAATATAACATGCATACAACAATTTAATGACAACCACTACAAGCAACAATATGAATTCACATAGTGAATGATATGATTTGTACCCACCAAACTATATACTACTTTGTCCTATTTAATTACTTTAAAATTATGTCGCAAGTTAACAATCAAGTTATTATTGAAGTAATGAATTAATAAAAATTAACAATCAAGTTATAATTTTTATTCAAGGAACTAGATTAACAATCTAATTAATCAATAAAAATTAACAATCTAATTACTTTAAACAGCGTAATGAATTAGTGTAATCAACTTTATGAATTCAATCCTTTAAATTAATAAGTATTTATTGCAAATAATTTGCAATTAGATAAAAATATCTCCGTTCCATCATCAATTTGTTTAATCCATACATAGCATATTATCAATCCCATGCGTACATGTTACGTATTCCAAATTGATTAGCTCAAAGTCTGACACAACTGGAATTCAACAATCACTATCACATATCACTTATATACGAGGATAACCCTTTAGATTATTGTCGTCTTTAAATAACCTGTATTTTATATTTGTCATCACGCATCATTAACACAAGCATACAGAAGTTACAGATGATATTTTAAAAGAAAATCCTGAGACAAGGTTGTGACATGAAAACAATGGTATGGTGCACACTCATGCGTTGAGAATTTTTAACTCTTCGAAATATAATAATTGTTGTTGCCAAGTATCGCATTATCAAATTTATAGTTTTTGGTTGAGTTGCATCATCTTGATTAATCAATTCTGAGATTATCAAATTGACTGAAACATACTCTTCCAAGGAATGCCGCTGAATTTACTTTTAGAGATTGATCTTATTTCGAAAGCTGCATTCTTCCTATTATTAGTGTCGCTAATTCCAAATGCTTATTGAGTTTAATATATAGAATTGGGGGCATAATTCCCACATACGATACCAGAGAAACACCAAAGCTATGATTAAGAGAATATGCTAAGAATTGGGAAATTTAACCCTTAATCTATGGCTCACGTGATGTTTTGCATCATATAGCCTCTTCGAGAATTTCTCCTACCTAGGTGCCATTGAGGTGAGAAATCTGAATAGCCTAGTTCTTTGGATTTGCTTATGCTCAAGGCAGAAGTTTGGTAACTAATGTTTTTGTTGCAATTATTAAGCAGGACAAGGAAGCCATCAAACTATGCACTCTTATATTACACAGGCATTTGCCTGACATGAGTGTAGGCATGGTATAGTAGCCTCCAAAGCACTACAGAAACTCTCTGCACCTTCCATCACTAGAACGAAGCTACAACAAGATGTTGAACTGGAGGCTGATACACGCGTCGTGCCTTGCTTCCAAGGATAGGTAGAGGCAGAATGAGATGCAATGTAGTGAAATGAAATGCTAAAATTTAGAAACCAATCGCACTAAAAATTATCACCCAAAGCTTTAATGGTTCTCCGACGCCATGCTGCAGTTTCGGGGTCAAAGGTCAGTTCCCATGTGGGCCAGTAATGTAGATCTTGTTTCAAAGTAAAAACACGTGGTTTTCCATTCAAATGGACTGTCCTGACACGAACAAATTCACCATGCTCCAGTTCCTGAACCATAAAATTGAGTCAGCAATATAACAGAAAGCCATTGTAATAGATTGCAGGTTGAAACAGTCGACATGAATTCTACACACAGAATTTGATAAAGTAATGACAGCAAAGTTGGCATAAAAATAAGAAACTAAAAAACGGTATAAATGCATTCATATTAGGTGCTACAAATGAAGAACTTCTGCAACAAATGAAGTGGTTCAAGACCAAACCAGAGCTTGTTATATTCGTTCCGAGCTTGGGTTTTGTAGGATTCTATTGGTTCACAATATGAGACAAAAGGAGAGGAAATGCTTTGAACAAGCATCCAAAGATACGCCATAGATCCACAGCCTAACGTTTACAGCATTTAGAGATAAGTTTACAAAGTAAACATACCTTTGTGACATTTACAAATGTCTGTAGATCAGGAGTTGGTTTTCCATTAACTTCAACAATCCACTGCAATGCATAAAGTCCATATCTATGCACAGGGCTGCCATGGCACCATCTGTAGGACACCAACTTAATTTAGTTTTGTAGACAGACAGCATAAAATATAACCAACATGTTGTAGACCAGTGTTGCAAAACTCAACTAGGGAATAATCCAGCCAGGGTCTAAAATAAATGACTCAGGAAAAATACAGCTAGCTTAGGGAAAAAGTGAACAAGCAAAATATTCAATAAGATTTCATTTATTTGCCCAATTCACAAAGATTCATTGCCAGAGAATAAACACCAAGCTTTCCCTAAAACAACATGCTGGAACGAGCTTCTCACTTGCAGAGGCACGATCAGTAAGATTGTGAGGAAAAAGAGTGGAAATCACAGTTTACGAAAAAAAATCGTGACAGTGGAGATTTTGAAAAGAAACACCAATTACTCTCGCAAAATTCATGATTTTGTCTGCACAAGTTCTTTTTCGAGTTCCACTCACTGAAAAATTGAAAGCTCATCAATTTTCCAGCGAGTTTTGCAACACTTGCCTACATAAAATAAAATACTTTATGGTTGTGTCTAACCCTTACCTCGCCACATATACCCCATGCCCTTCTTCTGGTAAAAATCCCAATGCACGGACAGCTGGGTGTGGATCCTGAACAACAGATCCACACCAATTTGCCATGTGTGTGGTTCCAAACCCATCCCTTACATCAGTGCCTGCAAGAAGCTCCAACTCCAAACCCTGATGGATCAATTCAAAACTTAGCTTTTCTGATCGCTATAATTAATATCAGGATTTCAACTTATCAAGGAAAGGTTATAATAGTAGAATGTTCCTATTTTGATGTCAAAAGGAGGAAAATAAAATCCATCATATACACCTGACGAAAAACTGTCATTCTTAGATTTCCTTGTGGATCCTTGCACTCATCAAGCCGTTGGCAAGCATTCTCCACATCACGAAAATTGGTAATTGGTTCCCCATCTATGGCTAATAACATGTCCCCTTGCTCCAACACAAGTTCTGCTCGTGATCCAGCCAAGCAACCCTTTACACGTAGCACCTGTCGTCTGATAGGATCTTTCTTTGCTAACGCCTGTCACAGAAGCAAATTAGAATGCGATGAAAAGACATAATAGTTATGGGAATATATGTGGCTACAAGTTCAATTATCCCCCTTAGAATGGGTCTGAAGGATAGTTTTAAATTTTAAACTAAAACATCAAGCTTCTCTCTACGTCAGGCATTTATTAGAAATCAGTAAAAAGAATATTTAGTTTTAGTTGAGAAGACATACTCTAACCCACTCATCACTTAATCCAAAGCTGCGGGCCTTTGAAAGTAAAGTTGGATAAAGCTCGGCCTCTAAAATGCGGACAAGAGGCATAGGCTTTTTTATTCCATTTATAAGCAAAGGTGGACCTTCAGTACCATTTATAATCTTATCTAAAACCTGACTAATAGCATAAATTGGAATTCCTCGCACAAACTGATGATCATCCGAACTATCGCTATATTTCACCTGTTGAACGCAATACAAATACTACACTCAGTATCTTAGATATCCAACGGGTACCAAACATAATTAGCTGAACTACTACATGTAAAATTACATTGTGCGAAACATTAAATTTTAAACCTTTAAAACCATCTACTTTACACAAACAGAAAGGTCAGTGACCAGTCATCCAATACCTAATTCTGCCACAAGCATATTTATTAGAATCATAATTTGAGAAAAAGGGCAACTTCAGAATTGCCCATATACTGACGTGGGAGAGAAATGAAAAGAAATAAAATTATCAATGTCCACGTATGAAAGAGATGATCAATGGGACTGGGTCTAATGAGAAACGAAATGAAAATGGCTTTCAGCAGAAAACCTGTGTAGAGAAGCTGCCCCACAATGCCTGAACCCTTCCCTGCTCATCTGCTAGAACACCAGAAAATGTATGCCCAAAATCTGGAGAAATGACAATGCAATGTAATCATAATTTTTAATTAGAACAGCAATCTCAGCCTGCAACTGAAAAAAAATCAATGCTTTGAAAGAACGATGAGAATCCTAGCTTCCACTCTGTATACTGTAAACACAAACAACTCCTTTAGGGTTTCTAATAAATATTACCTGTGTCTAATTCAACGACCTCCATGTTCATGGCTCTATGCCGAGGGCAATCAGCTGCACCAATATTCAAAGCAGCTCCTGGGTTTGTGACAATGGACTTGCGTGATGTAGCTTGCAAGCTACGATTTAGTCCAACAAGATAGACAGCATCACCCCTACGCAAGGCAGGTTCTATTATCCAAAAAATACAATCAATACGTTAGAGTCTGGCACCACCACATTTTCTGACCAAATGCTCATATACTTCACTTGGATACATCACCCAATCTAAATGACATCAATTTTTTATATATTTTGATCCTATATTGAATATAATTCCTGTTCTCGTCCATTTTTATATCCACTTCCATACTTGCATTATTATAACTTTTCTTTGTATTTAAGCTTTTTGTATATGGACTAATCCTTACATATGTTCTGATAAAAGCAAGGACAGTTCACTTTCAAGCCAGGGAAACAGGACTGAGAAAATTCCAATGTTTCTGCAAGTTTCTGGGACGTGGGAGGGCGGAAGTGGGGAAACGGGGAAACGCACATTGGGTATGTGTGGAGACACCCCCAAATTTTGAGGAAATTCACAGGGGACAGGGGGGCATCTTTAAAATTATAAAAATAAAATAAAATACTGAAAATAATAATTCATTTGAATTTTGATGTATATTCGTGATTGTGCAATGTAAAAATTAAATACATTGATTTATTTTCTAAGTAGTATCAAGTAGGAAAGTGAAAATAATGGAAAAAGTTAAACATAAAACAAAATATTCTTGAGGGCTTTAGGGGGGGTGGGACATTTTGTGAAGGGTCCCCATGTTCCTGGGACGCGGGGAACGTGTGGGACGCATCCCCATGGAACACTGGAAAATTCATCAAAGAGGTCATTACCAATAGACTTGATCCCCTAACCAAAACATCCAGATCTGTTTGTTTTCATGATGTATCCCTGAAGTGATGCAGAATTGCTTTTGACTTTCATCAAGTGTTGCAAACATCGGCGTGGCGAAAAAATCGGCAGGGTCCAAGAAACATCGTTTCGGGATATCTCGGCAAACATCGGCAATAAATCAGCAAACTTGAAAAAATACAAAAATATTCAATTTCACCTTTAGAAAAAATCGGGAAAAAATTGTATCTCGGGATAAATCAGGAAAAAATCAGCAAAATCACTGGAAAAGATCACCTTGAAAAAATCGGCAATATCTCGGGATAAATTGGAAAAAAACGGGAAAAAATCACCTCGATTTTTTCGGCGATTTTTTCTCACTCACGATTTCTCAGCCGATGTTGGTAACACTGCTTTCATCACAATGTAATGAACAATAGTTCATATTCGAGAAAATATCCAACATAAGTAGAAGAAAGAGTTTAAATCAAAATAGGATGAATAAGATATATAACTGACAATTAATACACGAGATGATACAATGAGCCTTGTGGTGGTATATTTTCTATGAATTGACCAGCCATGAAGGTGAAGGGTTGTGTCCTATGTTACGGGATCTACCACCCAAGTGGGTAGAATCCACGGATTCGAATTCAAATCCGCTTTAGATCCATCATGGAAACGGATCCTCCAGAGAAGGAAATGGATCCACATCCCAAGGAACGAATCCTATGCAAACTCAAAGAAATGGAGAACTTTTCAAATGGATGCTGAAATTTGCAAGGCTTTTGTGACCCACTGATCCTCCCCAGAATTGATTTTTTACTTAAAAAGCTTACAAAATGCTGAACTAGTGACTCGAACTCAGACTTAAATGTAAATGTTAAATTCTTAAAGTAAAAGTGTATTTTCCTCATCTTTCCTTTTCTATCATTATACAATTTTTTTTAACATTACCATTAATTGTTTCACAATGTTTGAGAGTGGTTCCAGCCTCATCGGCCTTCATATGCAAAAAATAGAATTTTAGATCCCATTCATAATTCAATAGACTTAACAGTTTTCAGGATTTCAAAATTGCAACATTTCGATTGGATTCTATCATGTATGAAGATAAGGGATTGGCATTTAATCAAGCACGTCAACCTCTCTATGTACTTTGGTGTTGGTGGTACCGATTTCTGAACTCCTTTGTCACGACCTTAATAAAAATGTACCCTTTAGTCAAGCAAAATCACTTATTAAGCATGGGCAACTATTTCTAATTCTACCTTATTTTAACGCTTGGATTAACAAGTTTCATCAAAATTGTAGGGTGTTGACTAATGTCCTTGGAGGATCAACTTCGAGATTCGAGGTAGAGGAAAGGGCTAGAGCCTAGAATGGGGGGACCACAAGGTGCTATTGATGAATAGGAACCCAATATAGGCAATGATTTTGATGATTGATCATGTTGATCTTGTAGCCTTGTAGGCATAGCATGTTGTTTTATGGACTCTATAAGTAGTTTAGAGCCTCGTTGATTATGTATTTTGATTCAGATATGTATTGCACTTAGTGCCATTTTGAAATATTTACCCTTACATGGTATATACATGAGTAGACCATGCATATTTTGTCTCTAACGGTTTGGAATCTTAAAAGTAAATTTTCCCACTAAAATTTGAGTATTGAATATTCTATGTATTTTTTTATAAACTAAGTCATTACATTCAAACCAGTCCGAGTCATGGCTGAGTTCGAGTCCAAGTCCAAGTTGATCCTTGGCCAAGTCTGAGTCCGAGTTTTAAAACATTGTATTGAACAGTGTTACACGGGGACGCGTCCCGAAGGGTCGAGGACGCATTTCAGCGTTTCGGGCGTCCCGAGGACTCCGAAACTCCACCCGAAATGTTTCGGGACGTCCTCATATTGGCGAGACGCAAGCCGAAACGTTTCGGTGGGTGGCGAAACTTGGGGGGACTTCCTGGCGTCCCGCCCCGAAACTCCGAAACTTGTGGGCGTCCCGCCCCGAAACTTTGCCGAGATTTCCTAAGGATATTTTCGATTTTTTTTTAATTTTTTTTCTTAATTTAAAAAAAAAGTTAAAAAAATTTAAATAATTCATTAAAATTATAAATTTTATAAACTTATTATACTTATATAAATAACTGATATTATTTAATATTTATATATTATTTATAAAGTTATATTATTTATAAAGTTTTTAAACATTAAAAAAAATATCAAAAACTAAAAATAAAAAGTTAAAAAAATTTAAATAATTCATTATAGCTTGGACTCTATTTATAGACTATAGTTACTATTCATACCGATGACTAAGTCTTTCTAAGTCTTTGACTCTTTCCTATTTTTGAGCAATCTTAATTCACTATTTTAGTATTTAGTATTTCAATGTCTTTGACCTTTAGTGTTATTGTTTATTGTTCAATGTTTACTAGTTTAGTCATTTTAAATTTATTGCAATTTGCAATGTCTGTTTAAAATAAAAAATTAAAACTTTAATTATTTTGTTGATGTGCAGTATCATACTATCTAGATTCTAGTATCATTGATTCATTTTCAATCACTTAAAACTTTAGAACTTAAAAGTCAAATCTGAAGATTATCAAATATGATGTGCATGTTAATCATAGATTCATATTGATACACAATAGATTTATAAATTATTATTAATATAATGATAATCTTGATGAATCCTGTAATGTGTTTGAACTTTGAATTTTGCATTTACATTGCATGGTTGCAGATTCCAGAATGATGAATGTTTGTTATTGTTGGGATTTATATTTTTCATATTTTTAAAATTTGTATGACTATCGCATCCTGTCGTCTCCGCTGAATTTTTCTAAAATTTGGGGCTGGTCTCCACACGTCCCGAATGTGCGTCTCCCCGAACCCGCGTCCCGCCGTCCCGGAACCTTGGGGGAACATTGGTATTGAACCCCATACATGCTCAAGGTCTGATCCATCCTTGAGTCAAGATTTGCTGTCAAACTCTGATCAATCAAGGTCTGCTCTCAAGATTCATTCGATCTATCTTTATGGTCAAAATCTGTTGTCAAGGGCTGATCAATCCTTATGTGCCATGTTGTTGCTCTCTTCACCCACAATATTATTTAGTCTTGCCATAGCCTTCAAGAAAACCACTTTATTCACTGCTAATGTGGGCATGTGGATGTGGCTCATAAAACCATTGTTATGACCTACTTCATGTTCATGGTGAGATCATTTTAAAATTATCAATATCAATCATGATTATAACTTATCAGTTATGGTACATGAATGCCTAATAGTAAACTGTAAAATGCGTGAAAACTCTCTTTTGGCAATAACTTATAGTTCTACTCTTGTGTTTCATAAATAGTTTTGATTCTTCACCCTTTTTATTTATTTATTATAAAACTATTTTTATATATTTCAGTACTTATCATTTCCTCGTTGTATCCAAATCCTCGCTTTTCTAAAATGTGGTGAATTCCTTTCCGGGTACAGATCTGAATCCATATCTGCATCCTAGTAACATAGGTTGTGTCAATTAATTAATTATTGTAATGTCCCAATTCGAAAATTCCCAACAAAGGCAGAATTTTGGAAAAAATGTCTTGACTAGTCTTGACTCTGGGGGATTCAAATGGCTCAAGAGGGTCTCGAATTTGGTAGGGACTGATGTGGGGAGTCTTAGAACTCTTCAATTGACTCTCTGATAGTTTTATGACAGGTCATAGACATATGCAAAACTCGATTTGGGCATGACGACAAAAAAATGCAAAATTAATAGCAATTTATGATGCAATTCCCCCTAGGGTGTGAGCATAAATGGCTCTCCAACTCCTATGCAACCCTCCCAACTTGAATAACAAAGTATGGGGACTATAATTAGACTTCATTTACTGTCATTTTGTGTGGTTAACAATTTTGCAATAGAGGGTTAAGGCTTCATATTCGAATGCATAATTTCAGTGATATTTGCTCAAGGGAAATGACACATAAAAACTCAACTTTGACTCATAAATGGTGCATATAATGGTTCAGAACAGAGCAAGATGAATATAAACCATTGATAGCATTTCTATAGCTCACTAACAGCATATAACATTGACCCAAGTCGTAATATACATCAGATATACAATCTCCATTGAAAGGGAAAATCATCACACGGAAACTAGTCACAATAAAGCTTGGAAATGTGGACATTTGCATATGTATTTCTTCTGATTTCGACTTACAAAGAAGATGGGAGACATATTACAGAGCCATGAATCATTCACCCATGCTTGGCCATCAACTGAACTCAATGGGGCGCAATTGCCATTCACACAAGTGCGGCTTCATAAAAAAACATGGAAATATGGAAGTGGAAATTGAGGGAATGGGAGGAGACATGGCTCACGAACAGTAGCAGCCTTCTATCTACAGCAAAACACTCCATGAAGCTCCAAATGAGAGGTCTAAATGGCCTCTCCCATGGCCAACTTGGATGAGAATCTCACTATCTCGAAATTGGCTCACTAGCAGGGTAAGTGTGCACTCACTGTGCAATGGACAAGCTAATGCTCTCCAAATTCCAAAGGCATATTCACAAATGATCAAAAGCCATTTCCATTCCTCATGACATATTTTTATAACCCTCCTAAGGTCTTCCCAGGTCGAATTCATTATCACAAGCTTCCTCCACCTCGTCCTTGATGTTTAGTAGCCTCCATGCCACTTGGCCTTCTCCTCAACCCTTCATCTTCCACCAAATTCGAATGGCTGCCACCTAGTCCCAAGTACGCCCTCTTGGGGTCTATTTTTAGCCCTGACATGTCAGGTTGTCATAGGTCTGCAATCAGGTCTAACTTGTCATAGAATCTTCCATCATTGTTGTCATGAAGCGCATGGAATCTAGCTCCACATGGCACCTAGTTTCTTCGTAGACTCTTCCTCTTCTATGGGGAGTTAGATCTCCTCACCCATTTGAATCCTTGGGCTCATGATATGTCATTTGACAACTCTTCACATTCCAAGAACATTCCATCACCCATAATTTCGAATTTGAAGTTAAGCCATGACATGTGTAAGGAAGAATCTAGCCACCCAATGACTCCATAAACCTCCAAATGTCCTTATGAAGCAATGCCACTTTATTTTCTCCATATTTATTATTTGTATGACCGAAATTAATGTGTAAAAGATAAACTAAGGTTCTCTTGGGTCCCATAGCTCCCTTATTGCAATATTTAATGCTGCCTTCCCCAACCTAGGGAACTAGTAGGTGGGTGAAACATTGTCAACTACTAGACCTATTGGGATGGGGACATGACAGTCCTCCCCACCCAATATTGCTTGTCCTCAAGCAATGCCAAGTTTGGATGCTGCAAAATTTGTTCATCTTCCCAAGTGGCCTCCTCACTAGGCAAATCCTTCCATTGTACCAAATATTCTTCTAATGTTCTACTTCATAGCCTTCTCTCCCTTGTTCTCAAGATTTTGTTTGGAATGAGAACAAGTTGTCTTTCATCATCCAAAGGTGGTAAAGTATTTGAAATTGAAATGTGTTTCCCTATAACCTTCTTTAGACAAGAAACATGAAATACATTATGAATTTTGCTTCCCATGGGAAGCTCCAATTGATAAGCCACTTCTCCAACTTTTCGAATCACTATGTAGGGACCATAAAATCTTGGTTTGAGCTTTTTTGAACCTTTACCTTTTATGGTGGTTTGTTTTTAGAGCTGCAACCTCAAACACACCAAGTCATTCACTTGGAGTTGTATCTCCATTCTATGTTGCTCTGCATATTGTTTCTGCTGATTTTGAGCAACCTAGAAGTTATCTCTCAAAACCTTCAAGACTTCTTGACTTTCTTCAATCAAATCCTTAGCCTTTGGAGCTCTACTATCACCAAAAATGTGGCCAATAAAAGTGGATGCATCATAACCATATAGTGTTTTAAAAGGAGACATGCCAATGGACATATGGAAAGTAGTATTGTAACAAAACTCACTCAAATACAACCATTTTATCCATGTTTTTTGCTGCCCACTAACATAGTTCCTCAAGTAGCCTTCCAACCATTGATTCACCCTCTCTGTTTGGCCATCAGTTTGGGGATGATAGCTTGTGTTAGGTCTCAAATTTGTCCCCACTATTTTGAAGAGCTCTTGCCAAAATGCACTCAAAATAAAGTGGGTCATAGGACGCCCATGCAATCTGATGCCATGACAATGCTCTTAGGAAGCCCATGCAAATTGAAACGTCTTTAAAAAATCGTTCATCCACTTGTGCAGCAGTGAAAGTGGCAGTAACAACAAAGAAATGAGCAAATTTAGTGAGTCTATCCACCACCACAAATATGCAATCCTTACCAAATTCTTTGGGCAAACCAATGATGAAGTCCAAGGAAATGCTCTCTCATTTTTGTGCTGGAATAGGCAAGGGATGTAAGAGACTAGCTGGATGAGTGTGCTCCACTTTATTTTGCTGACATGTGGGGCATTAATTAACATACTTCAGAACATCAACCTTCAACCCTTCCCATGCAAATCCTTCCCTCAACATTCGGTATGTTTTGAAGAAATCAGGGTGACTTGCTAGAGGAGAATCATGAGCTTTCTTTAAAATTTCCTCCTTCAAACTCGAATTAGCGACCAAATAGATTCTACCTTTGTAGTAGATGACTCCTTCCAACACCTTATACCTATCATCATGGTTAGTTCCATCAAAAAGTTCACAAGAAAATTGATCCTTGGCATAGTTTATGTCTAATGTGGCTTGCCAATTTTCTGCTACATCCATTAGAGAAATAGAAGGTCTTCTAGATAAGGCATCAACTACCACATTATTTTTTCCCTTCACATATGCAATATCAAAGTAAAATGCTTGAACCTTACTCACCCACTTTTGCTTCCTTCCATTTAAATCCTTTTGAGTGAGGAAGTACCTTGAGCTGTTATGGTTAGTTTTGACCAGAAATTTGTTTCCCACCAAGTATTGTCTAAACTTGATCAAAGCATGCATGATGGCTAACATTTCATTACCATAAATGGAGTAAAGCTTCTCATGTGGCTGTAGCTTCCTACTCTCAAAAGCTATTGGGTGTTGTCCTTCTTCTAGGACTGCTCCAATGCCTTCTCCTGATGCATCACATTCTAAGACAAAAGGTTTGGAAAAATCAGGAAAGACTAGAATAAGACAGTTGCTTATTACCTCATTCATTTTTTGGAAAGCTCTTTCGACCCCCTCATGCCATTGGAAAACATCTTTCTTTGTCAAATCAATTAGAGGTTAAGTGAGTTGGGAGAACCCCTTCACAAACTTTCTATAGTAGGTGCAAATTCCAATGAATCCTCTTAATTCAGTGAGACTTTTGGGACTAGGCCACTCTAAAATGGCTCTTCTTTTCTCCATATCCACCTTCACACCATCTTGACCAATGATGTGTCCAAGATACAAGAGCTCTGTCAAACCAAACTCACATTTTAACAGCTTAGCAAACAAAGATTGATCATGCGGAATTTTTATTACCTCTTCTAGATGATGCAAATGTTCCTTCCAAGTTTTACTGTAAGTAAGAATGTCATCAAAGAAACTAGTACAAACTTATGAAGTTGCTCGTGGAAGATGTTCATGCATGATTGGAATGTGGCAGGTGCATTTGTCAAGCCAAAGGGCATGGCAACAAACTCAAGTGACCATAGTGGCATTTGAAAGCATTCTTTGGTATGTCTTCATTCGAATTTGATGATAACCAAATCTAAGGTCAATCTTTTAGAAGAACTTAGCCCCATGGTGCTCATCCATGACCTCATCATTCCTTGGGATGGGGTATCTATTCTTTGTTGTCTTCTTGTTTAATGCTCTGAAATTAATGCACATTGTCAAGGTTCCATCTTTCTTTTTTACCATAACAACTGAAGAAGCAAATGGGCTAGAAATAGGCCTTATCAGACCCAACTCCAAGAGTTCTTTAATGGCCTCTTAAATCTCATCTCGAATCCTTTTAGGGTGCCTATAGGGATTCATTTTGATAGGTTGTGTTCCTATCTCTAACTCAATGATATGCTCAACACCTCTATCTTGTAGTCTTCTTGGGGGAAGATCTCCAAAAACCTTCTCATACTTACTCAATAGTTGCTCTATATCCTTAGGATGATTGGCAATATTCAAGTGAAGTTTAGGAGATGTAATTAAACATTCAACAACCAATTCTATATCTCCATGCCTCAAGATTGTCTTCATGTTGTGAGAGGATACCACTTAATTTGGGTAAGTGTGCATTCCCCTCAACAAGATGGGTTTCCCTTTTGAATTTTTGAACCTTATTTCAGGGACATGATAATTCACTATATGCTCCCCTAAAGAATACAACCATTGTACTCTCGAAACCACATTTGTATCACCGACATTCACTACATAAAAATTGTCAGTGGTAGTATGATTTCCTAGAGTAACTTGAAGCTTTGGAATCCATTTAGTTCAGTCCACAGAATTGTTACCTAGAATGATGACTGTGAAACCATCAAAAGTTTCAGCTTATAACTTTCTCCTCTCCACCAAGGCTGCATCTATGAAGTTGTGAGTGGTTCCACCATCCACTAGAATCGTGACCTTTTGGCCTTGTATGTTTTCCCTTAAGACTTAAGGTGTGGAATCTAGGTACACAGGAGAGTGTTGCATTTTTTCCTGTATCAGGAGTGGGTTGTTCTTCTTCTGTTATTTCATACCCTTCTTCTTGGGCTGCTGCAAGTTGTGCCTCTTCCTCCTCCTCCTCTTCATCATCTTTAGAAAAAACTTCAATGTAGTGTTCCTTCCCCTGGGCACATCTATGTCTCGGGACCCAAGGTTGTTGGCATGTAAAACATAGCTTATTTCTTCTAAGCTCTTCTTTGCTTGGTCCTCCTTTATTTTCTATGGTAGAGGAGTCCTTTTGCCATGGTTTCATACCTTCCTTGAACTTGGAAGGGAAATTTGGCTTGGGAGGGTATTTGGTTCTTGCCAAACATTCTGCAAATCCCTTGTCAAATTCACAGCATCGTTCGATGTCGCTAGCTTGTGGGCTTTCACTAGCCCTCTTGAAGGTTACCTAGAATGATGACTGTGAAACCATCAAAAGTTTCAGCTTATAACTTTCTCCTCTCCACCAAGGCTGCATCTATGAAGTTGTGAGTGGTTCCACCATCCACTAGAATCGTGACCTTTTGGCCTTGTATGTTTCCCTTAAGACTTAAGGTGTGGAATCTAGGTACACAGGAGAGTGTTGCATTTTTTCCTGTATCAGGAGTGGGTTGTTCTTCTTCTGTTATTTCATACCCTTCTTCTTGGGCTGCTGCAAGTTGTGCCTCTTCCTCCTCCTCCTCCTCTTCATCATCTTTAGAAAAAACTTCAATGTAGTGTTCCTTCCCCTGGGCACATCTATGTCTCGGGACCCAAGGTTGTTGGCATGTAAAACATAGCTTATTTCTTCTAAGCTCTTCTTTGCTTGGTCCTCCTTTATTTTCTATGGTAGAGGAGTCCTTTTGCCATGGTTTCATACCTTCCTTGAACTTGGAAGGGAAATTTGGCTTGGGAGGGTATTTGGTTCTTGGCAAACATTCTGCAAATCCCTTGTCAAATTCACAGCATCCTTCGATGTCGCTAGCTTGTGGGCTTTCACTAGCCCTCTTGAAGGTTATGTCAATCCTTCAGTAAACAATAAAACCAACCTAGCCATAGATACATCAGAAACAATTACTGAAAGCTTTTCAAACTCTAACATATATGCTTCAGGAGTTCCTACTTGCTTCAATTGCGCTAGTTCTTTGAAAGGAAGTTTAGGGTCTTTCCTCTCAAATATCTCCATCAATGCATTGGAGAAACCCTCATAAGATAAAATTTGATCATGTCCCAAGCTTCTAAGACCATGGAACCACCAATCACCAACTTCCCCTTCAAGATGCAGAATGGCCATTTTCAATGCATCTTCTTCAACCATAGGATTTAATTGGAAATATACACTTAAATTTTGCAACCAAGCACTAGCAGACATTTGTGAGGCACAATTACTGAAAGCTTTTCAAACTCTAACATATATGCTTCAGGAGTTCCTACTTGCTTCAATTGCGCTAGTTCTTTGAAAGGAAGTTTAGGGTCTTTCCTCTCAAATATCTCCATCAATGCATTGGAGAAACCCTCATAAGATAAAATTTGATCATGTCCCAAGCTTCTAAGACCATGGAACCACCAATCACCAACTTCCCCTTCAAGATGCAGAATGGCCATTTTCAATGCATCTTCTTCAACCATAGGATTTAATTGGAAATATACACTTAAATTTTGCAACCAAGCACTAGCAGACATTTGTGAGGCACCGTCAAAGGAAGGAATGGTTACTTTTCCCATGGTGTATTTTAATTCATGATTAATATGAGGTGCCCTATTCCCAACGAGACATTGCAATATTTTCACTGAGACCACATCAACAACCCTTATACACAAGCACTCCATATTCATTGGCACTGGTCTTCCGCATTTTTATGATTAAATCAATTTCCGCATATTGTCATGAATGGTGTTTGAATTATCAATGTTGCGTTTTTATAATTCATTTGCAATAACTCATTGTGAAGGTTTTAATTCATTTCACATTAACTCCAATAATCAATCTTTTCTTTCGTATAGTAAAAACCTTAGATTTTACTTTTCATAGGGGCAACCCCCCTTGGCTTCGCTAGGAATTGGCCTAGACGGAGGAGTTGAGTATCAGGTGACAACACTTTGCTCGAAATTGCCCCCAAGATCGCACCCAGTGGCTTGAAGATTTCTGCCACGTTAATTGAGGTGCGAATTAGGCGACAACATGTTGTTGCTCACGTCCTCAGATGGTTCGCACTCCTTGGTCAACTGCTGCTCACAGATGCTCTGATATCCTGATGTTCACAAAAGATAATTATCTTTTGCACCCTCAATGCACTTTTATAAGTCACTAAGAAATTAGGTCACCAAACCCTAATTAAGATTCCCAAACCCTAATTTCACTTTTGGTGCCAAAAACTCAAACTCCTGCATTAAAACGCATGCATGCACTTCTGCATGTAACTAGCAAAACTGACTTCACTCACTACATGTCTCCACTGCCTGATCCATGACACATGGCAGAGTGAATCTCACACTCTACCCTCCTGCCTATGCTAATAAGTGCCTCCATGCTAAGCAGTCCAGACTCCACATGGAGGACATCCTGAGTTACCCCATAACTCAACACTTTAACTACTCCATAATAATATCCTTAATTGGAACTTTCGATATTTAAAATGTACCCTTTCAAACTTTAGAAGGTCAACTTATTTTTGTATAATTAATTTCAAAGCAGATAAACCTTGAACTAGAGATTTTCAATGAGTCACGTCTTTAATATATAGAACTTTTGCCAGTCTCCTTATTCTTGGGAAAATGGGATGGTGACTACTATAGAGACATGTTGTATATATGTTTCCCACTGGTGATTAGGACATGTTGGAGAGAGACTTCTCGTAAGAGGAGCTATATGTTGCTCAAACTTCCATGCAGAATGGCAAGTCGCCATCTATGGATGGCCTTGTGAATTTTACAAAGCCATGTGGGATACAATTGGTGAGGATTTTTGTTGCTTGGCTTTTAAATTCTTTGCCTTAGGTAGATTCCCATAGCACCTTAATCAGAAGTTGATCAAGCTTATTGGAAGAATGCATCAAAGGATTCTATTGGGTGATGGTAACCTATTACTTTGCTCACAGTTGCTTATAAAATCATGGCCCATGCATTGGCGTTGAGGATCCATTCGGTTGCATGGTATGCAGTGCAATAAGAGCACACTAGTTTTGTTCAAGTGAGATTTATTCTTAACACCATGGTTTCAACATGGGAGGTTATGGAGTAGGCCCAAGAGAGTAGCCAACAATCTCTTGTTACTTTGACAAAGCTTAGAATTGGGTGGGTTGGTTATTCATTTTAGAGATGCTGTCTTGTTAAGGTTGTTGCCCATCTTGTATGAGTATAGTGAATACCCTTTTCACTGATGTTTCTACCTTTATCTAATGCTTTGTCCCCACATATACTGCTACATCTATCCATTCATCAAGGATACTGCTTCGCTCCTTATCTTTATGTGTTGAGAACCGATGCCCTAGGCTACTTGTTGGAGTCTTCTTGTATTGTAAAGCAAAATTAAGGTATTCAGCTTCCGAAAGGTTTTGAGATGGTTAGCAACCACTTTGTCGATTAATATCTTCTCTCCGTGAGTGCTAAGCAAGTGTTGGTTGATGTAGCCCTTGTTTGCTTGGATAAATTTTGTACTAATTTAGGTTTTGTGGTCAACTCTCACAAGACACTGATAGACTAATGGTTGGTTGGGTTGGATGCAGTATCAAATTAGATTCCTATAACTTGCTCTGCTACAATCTTTTCTATGTCCTTGTATTGATCTAGCATGGGGTCAATGTGAGGTATTTGGGCATCCTTCTTAGGGTTGGTTTGTCACCAGTACCTATGTGGGTTAATAGCAAGCTACACATCTAGCCTCACAAGGACACCCCTTTGCTATAAAGTTGATTGTTATTGGATGCATTCTTTAGGTTTCTCATCTTTATTATGCCTCTTGTTGGTTTCCTAGTAAGACTTAGTTTTGAGAATTAGAATAGATTTCGTGATCATACATGTGGTATAAGTATGATGGCTAGAGGGGTCTTCCATCGATGTTATTGGATGTTTGTATTGTGCCTAAGGATGAGAGGGGCCCTGGTCTAATTGATGTCATGATCCAAGGTAGTATTCCTGCAGCCAAGTGAATGGCAGATGTTTAGAGGCATTCGCCACTAGACAAATTCTGTTTTGACACTGGGTGATAACTGCTCAACATACTGGTCAAGTCAAAGGTGTGTTTGGGTTATGTGATATTACCTCTTCTCCCCACTTGATTAGGATTTTTGATCCCTTATTTTCCAAAGTATTCAATTCAATTGGAGAATTATTGCAGATTTGGCTTGTTGGCGTTAGGAGAGCAATATAGTAAAGTGGGATCTAGCCAATTTTCCCATTTAGAGCCAGCGAGTTTAGGGATCCTATTTTGCAAAATTGTCTCATTTTCAAGCTTAGAGATTGAGCAAGAAAGGCATTTTCTTTTGGAGTGATATATAGGATTCTTCGTCTTATGGCCAGAAGGATAGATGCACTCTTGCTCAAGAGTTTGGGTTGATTGGCTCTTACCATCCTTTTATTATGGAGTTAAGTGTTTGGATATTTAGACACTTGGGAGTTAGTTAAGATCAACTTGGTCTAATATGTCTTTAGATAAAGTGTATTTTTTTAGTATGCTTTAGCATGCATTTGAACTTATGTAATCCAACGATCACGATATGTTCTAGACATATCGTCAACAAACAATTCATCTTCACCTCGATCTTAACAACTATTAATATGTGGTTTAACACCTGATTGGTCCATGATCTTTATTTAAAGAGCATGGGGGGTCATTTGCTTGACAATGAATTATGTGAAACTCATACATAAATTATTTTTCCTTTTGCATTAATATATTGCCTCAAATAGTTGTCTGGTTGGGACCTTGAACTATTTCCCTTTCAAAGGGTTTTAACCACATAAAACAACATTGTGTTAAACATTGACGAGCCTTATTCCAAAGTCTAAGTTGTTCAAAATGAGTATTTGAATGCCAAGGACTTTCGAAGAGATTGACAATGAAGTATCAATTGCTCACTTTTCGTATATGATTCCCAACATTTGTATTCAATATTCAGTGCTTTATCAATGACACCCATTAACCTCATCCTTCAACAAGAGACGAGTGTCCAGTGATGTAGAGAATAGATGGGTGTGCCACCATCATAGTGTGCACTTTCTTTGGATTTCTTATAAGTTGAGGGTTTTTGCTAGGTTGGTGATTTATCCCAAACTCCCATCCAAGGCTCAGTTGGCCAAGAGTGGGCTTTCAGATGGGATATGTCTAGTTTGTCTAGTTATTTTGAGGATCAATATTAAACGTTTTTTAGGGCATGTTGCATTAGCTTGCTGCAGTATTTTGAGATGGCCATTTTCTTGTTTGCACTACTTCTTGTGGGATATGGCTATCCTTGCAGATTTCAGCTTTATTTGTTCTTTGGAGAGTTGAGCGTAAGTCGGGTTTTGAGAATGAGCATAGCTCATTGTCTATTGTTTGCTTTGTGGGGGGGTGAGATACACACCATCAACTCCTAACCAAAGGTGCATGTTCATCAAAGTTGCCCAATCTATTGATCCCACAACTTATTCTGATTTTATTTCAGCTTTAGTTGCTTTACATAAGAGGTTATAATGTCCATTGTATATACGCTTCCACATTTTTTCATTGTTGTTAATTGTTGAAAAGTTAACTTTGAAGGACCTCTTTATAGTTTTGGGTGTTGTGTGATAAAGAGGACATGTGATTTGTCCCTTGTGTATTTATGTATAAAAGATGAGTTATATATAAATATAGTGGTATTTTGTAATTTATAGTTTGGGTCTTGTTATCACATATATAGTAGCCAGGCTACCATATTCTATTTTTCAGACACAGTGCATTTTTTCACCCAAATCTCTTACATATGAGATGCTGAGATGAGTAGTTTTGACGGATCATTATTTTATTTGTGGACTATTGTACTCTCCCATGTCAGGACCGAGTCTCAAGACACTCAGATTTGAGGACCAATGTAGCCATTTAGTCATTACAGAGCAATTATTGATGCCCAGTTTTATATCAGTGCTTTCTCATTGGACAGATGATATTTCAGATGGATTATATGCATGATTATGACTCAGCTTTTTATATTGTGTTAGGGTTATCATTGCTCTTATACTCATCTTTGTGACATGTATTAACATGTAGTGTCATGATCTGGCGGTCATAATAATATGGACTTGGATGTATTTGTATTTATGTATCGATGTCCTTACTCTGACTTTGAAGTTCCTGATCTATACTCATTGGTTTTACCCTCCCTAGGGAGAATAGAGGTAATCATTCCCACCAGTGTTTTCGCTTGCTAGTGTTGGCTTCATCATTCACTATCTCCACCCATCCATTACCTTCTAGTTTAGTTTTCAACCCGACTGACTTCTTGACTTATGGCATGGAGGACCTTTTCCCCGCTAGAACCTTTGTTGGACAAGCCTCCCTGTTTATATTGTGTCTCGGCTCTGAGTTGGTGACAGAACTTGCCTTTGGTAAGTTGGATTGTATGCCTAAATCATTATGGTCGGTTGCCCTGATGTTTGGCACTGTGAAGAACTCCCCCTGGTCACTTGAGATGTTGTTGGCTAAAACTGAAAGCTCATGTACTATTTGCATTGGAAATATTATATATGCGCCCATGGAAAATAAAAATACTAAAACTGTGTTTCTTAACATATGTGAAAAAGGGCAAGAGCAATGAAATGCTAAAATACCCCTTGAAGGGTATAAGGAAAGGTCCAAAAAAGCAATGGTTAAAAATATGTTATATCCAAATATTGTTGACCTTATAAAATAAATATGTCCCGAATGAAAGCTGCGATTACCTGTCCTTTTAAGTATTGGTGAAGTCCTAAAAGGTCATATAGGCCAAAAAAGCCATGGAAATAAAATTGATGATCCTAATGAAACTGGATCAAGCTTGATGTAGTCATGATGCCTAAGTTGAATAAGCACTCTCTAAACAACTCAACCATTTGTGAGGTACTACCATTCCTCGTGTTGTTGTTTGTCCGACATTGGTTTTAGTGAGTTTTTCCTTTCCATATCCAAAGTGTCATGATGTTAAGTAGGAAGTCATCATTTTCCTTAGCCTTGTCAATTTCATCCTTCACCTTTCACTAGCAAATTGACTACAACTATGAAGTGAGTATAGTCCTGAAAGTCTAGTCTGAGTAATAATAAATAAAGCCTTATATATGTATTGGTTGATGTACAACCAGTGAAATGACTGCTACTTGTTGTGATTGTTGCTTGAATGAGTTGTAGAGCATGTCTTAGCCTTTTAACACTTGTAGCAGATGGATGATAGTCTGAGTTATTATTGGCGTCTGATCATTTATAGATGGTTATATTGTTTATTGGATATGGTTGATGGTCAGATAGAGACCTGTGAGGAGTATGAGTATACACCTTAGATGGATTTGGACTCTCTGATTCTAATAAGACAGTTTATTTCCAGTTCCGGGCACTTGCAGATATGATCAGGCTCATTCTTCCTTTCTGATGTAGTTTTTCTTCATAGGTTGATATGTCTGAGCAGGGAGATGTTTCAGTTGGATCTCCTAGGGCGTTGTATGGGCATAGGGGTTGCATCCACTTGTTTGTACCATAGTACGCCCATCCCCAAGATCCTGGTTGGCTCAGTTTGACAACGCAGGCACCCTAGGAGGCTGTTTTGGTAGATTCACGTTTCCCGAGACAGATTACATAATGTTTAAATGGCTATTGAAGAAATCGATTTGGGCTACTGAGGCAAGGAAATGACATGGGATGAGTCATAATGATGAGAGTGATGTCCTCCACACCTTCTCGAGCAGTTGCAGCACTTGATTGGGCCCACACTTATTTTTGGGCATTTTTATATTATTTTTTGGAGCTTTTGGGAGGCTCACGATTTTCTCAAGGAAGCACAAAGTCAAAGAATTAAAATATTATATTATTTTATTGTGCCATGGGGACACCCAAAGGGAGTTAGTCAACACTCCTTGGACCCACCATGTGCTTCATTTATTTCTTGTTGAGTGGAATACCCTCTTTATGGGTGATTTAGTCCACTTTGGTACTTTATGGTTATATTGATCCATGTATTGTATGTTGAACTCATCTCAACCATTGATTAGAACATTTTATTTTTTAATCTTAGCCACTCGTTTTGAAAGTGGTTAGGATTCGGTTATTATTGTGGTTCTCTCATTTCTATTTAAAGGAGAGAGCTTCTCATTTGTAAAGGGTCTTTGGCTCTTGGATCTGAATAATAGAAAGATTTTTCTATGGATATTTTCTGGATCTGCTTTGCATCTGATGTTCTCAAATGGTGATTGGATAGTCTTTTGCTTCCTAGCATTGTGGATATTCTTGTAAGATCTATATTTTTCTGCTATCAGTGTTTTGTCTACAGGAGGACGTTTTGGCTGGAGTGTTTTTGCAGGGGGACCTCAACTCGTTCGGTTTTCTTCGTCTTGGATCAGGGGGTTTTCATTAGTTTCAATGTGATCTACGATTACTTCGTTTTACTTTTCTGTAGCATTTGGTTTCTTTATCTTGTATTGGCAAATCTGATATTGTTGACATTTGCTCATGCAGGGTAGGGGGCGCATTGGTGGCTTGGAGCTTACATCCGTCATAGAAATCACTTGGATCTTCCAGAATTGATCGGGATAGCAAGGATCATCACTGTTAAGACTTCTACAAGCATTTCCAGGTACGATCCAACAGGTAATTTTCTTCTCTTTAACAGATCTGAATCCATTGTACCTGTTTTCCTTCCATTTTTCTGAAAATTCTTAAAATACTAAAAAACCCTTAAAAAATACTAAATCCGAGAACTATCCGATCTTTGGCCAAACCACTGCTGGGTTTCATAGATCGAGCCTCCCCTTCCCTGAATCTACTACAACGCTGGTCACATTCCTGCTAGTTTGACCTAGATCTAAATTTTGGTTTGAAAACTGCATAGCGCCCCCACTGGAAATTTGACTTGCTAGGGTTTTGACTTTTTCTGATTTCTGACTTCATAGACTGATAGATCAGGTCCCACACAGTCCAAATCACCCTCAACATTGTCCAAATTCATGGCAGTTTGACGTAGATTTGTGATTTAGACTGAAAACAACCCTAGCGCCTTCACTAAAAACTGGACTTTTCCAGAGTTTACTTTTTCTGAAATCTGACAGGCTAGGCTGATAGATCAGGGCTTGAGCACTCCAAAACACCCCGAACGCTAAGCTAGTTCCTGCCAGGTTGCCCTAGATCTAAAAAACTGTCTTTCAGCCCCCGCGCCTCCCTCATCAGATTTTGACTTTTCCAGATCTGATTTTTCCTGCAATTTTTTTATTTGGGTTTGTAGATCGGGCCATCCTGATCTCATTTCCTCCCCAACGCTGAGCTGATAGTCTCCTGGTGGTTCTAGGTCTGTAGATCTGCCTCTCTAAGCCCTAGCGCTAGCCCTCCTTCTGCTGATTTTCCTGTAACCTGAATCTTCTGGGCCAAATCCTTTTCTGGATCCATAGATCCGGGTATATCCCAGGTGGGTTCACTGAAATGTTGTACTGATATTGACTCCATTGCCCAATGCATGAAAGGCACTGATCTCCTATTTCTAGCACTAGCCCTAAATTGACCTTACTCCCATTCTCTTTGCCAACATTCATTGATAACTCAAGTTACCTATCTTTCACTTAGTCTGTCTCCTTGGTACTAGACAGTCCCAAATCTGTCCTTGCTCACCCTGTCACAATTACGTTTCCCAAGACAGTGGTCATCTCCATTAGTTGCTAGTACCTAAACCCTAGAGCTAGGGTTTCAATTTACCTTACACCTTACGTACCTCAAAGCCACATTTGATCTGTTTTGGTGTCTAGGTCTGATCTCTCTTGTCGGGAGTAGATCCGGGCTCCCCCGTTGTTGTCTTGGACTTAGATAACATAAAGTGAAGACTGCCTTGATTGGCGTGACAACCATCCATTTGGGAGTCTAGGTAGTCTTGGTTCCACCCCTTAGTTGCTTGCCCCTCTCCCATCCATCCTGGATCCACCTCACATAGGCAACTACAAGGTTGGTGATAACAAGTCTCACTTAAGTTAGTATTTAATAATTAAAGTGAATTATTATTAAATAAAAGTGTACTAAGTGAGAACCCTAGATTTTGTAAAAGTCATCTCAACCATAAGATTAACTTGGTTAAAGAAGTA
Source organism: Pseudotsuga menziesii (assembly GCA_001517045.1). Taxonomy (NCBI): domain Eukaryota; kingdom Viridiplantae; phylum Streptophyta; class Pinopsida; order Pinales; family Pinaceae; genus Pseudotsuga; species Pseudotsuga menziesii. Next base: position 50,199 of record LPNX010031739.1, read on the forward strand.
ATTACATCTTTAAAAGTATAAAACTAGGGTTGAGGACAAATTAGAGAAACCGCCATTGATGAGGAGAGGGAGAGAAGATTGAGACCAAAGGAGAGAAAGAGAAAACCCTTGGCACAAATCCCAATGCAAGAAGCAGAAGGTACAACCACATTAATTACAACCTGAGCAATTTGTATAGTCACGTGTGGGGACAAATCTCGAACAAAAAGTACAACAACAATCTGACAGGCCGTACAATATTAATTGCAGGCTGGCAGGAATCCTGAGGCAACAGAAAGTACAGTCTGTACCACTCGTGTGACAAAAAGTATAGTTCTATACAATGCACGTGTGAGGTCATACAATGACCGTACAATAGGTTGTTGGCATAGATTTTGAGGTATTTTGTTGTTTGTTTTAGTTTGGGTGAATTTTCCTGTAAGGGTCAAAAGAATAATTTTTCTGTGCTGAGAAATTTTCTTTTGAGTTTCTCCTTTAATGAAAATTTCTCCTTCTAGGGTTTTCCCCAGGAGTTGGGTTTTTGCCCGGTCTATTGACCAAAATCTCTGTGCATTCATGTGTGAAATATGTACTTCAGTCTTGGAAAGTTCTTGATCTTCATGATTTATATTTCAAATTAAGATGTAATTTTTAATCATAAACCCTAGATAGATCAAGTGTTAGACATAATGTGTATGGAAAATTTCATATTAAGTCGTTGAATTTCCTCATGGTATCAGAGCCAAATTGAAGTAGTGTTCAAGTTTTGAATCACAGAACAGAATTATGTTGTCTTTCAGTTTAGAAGATTTGTTGTGAAATATTTTCTAGATGATGAGCATTCGGTACGAAAATAGGTTGGATGGTGTATTCAACTATCTACCTTGGAAAGTGAGGATTACTGCAGTTTTAACGGAATGGAAGATTTGGAGCTTTGCAAGCACTGTGATGATGAAGCCCACAGACAAGGATGCATTAAAAGAATTTGAAGCCAGAGCCCAGAGGGTGATCTTGGATGGAGTGAAAGATCATCTGATCCTACATTTGGCAGAGAAAAAGACAGCCAATGACATGTGGGACACCGTAAAGTACTTGTTCGAGGCAAAGAACGAGAACCGGAAGATGAAAAAAGATGACAAAAGATGAAAGTGTAACTTCCTACATGACGTGTGTGGCTCAGGTCAAAGATGAGTTGGTAGCGGCAAGAGAGACTATCTTAGACTCAGAGTTGGTAAGAATAGCTCTGAAGGGCTTTACCAAGAGATGGGAGGTCTTTGTCAAATGTATTGTTGGCAAAGAAAAACTTTCGGACTAGTCCAGGTCGTGGGATGATTTCACCCAAGAGGAGATTCGAGAAGGAGCTTTGGGTGGGAAAGTCAACGAGGAGGTGGAGGATAATGTAGCCCTTGGAGCAAAGACAAACGAGAAAAAGAAAGACTTCAATCAGATCAGGTGTTACCGTTGTGGTCAGATGGGGCATTATGCCTTGAAGCGTTCAGAGAAAAACATTGTTAAGACTGAAAGAGATGTGGCAGCCTCTGTAGTAGTAGAAGAATATGCTACGAAGTTTAAGCAAGAGTTTTCTCTTGTCTCAATTGATTGCAGTATAGGAAGTTCGTCCTTTGAGAATGTCTAGCTTGTTGACAGTGGTGCCACCAGACATATGACTCAAATATATGACTCTTTACAGATCATCACATTGTTGGGGTCGGGACACTTCATTCAGGAAGATGTTGATAGTCCCTAGATTGATATAAGAGGAGTTGGAATTGTTAGATTCCAACTAGATCTTGAAGAGTTCCTGGATATACATGGGGTATTGTTTGTACCTGTGACGAGAGTCAGCAATTTCATCCTTTGTGGATGAAGGCTATGGGGTGATGATCAGGTCTGGCCATGTCTATCCGTATTGAAGAGATGGGCCAGTGAGGACCACCATCTTATTGGGAGATCGCGGGGACAGACTTTATGTCTTGAGAGGGCATATTGTACGACCAAGAGCAAGATCAGGAGGGTGGCTATCAGAGTCAAAGGATGAGGATAATGTTGCATTTGATAGATATGGACTTGAAGAGGAGAGTGACTCTCTCTAAAGCACTGGCAGGAGGCGTCGCTAGTCCAGTGATGGTGCATATGAGCAGGTTGATGAGACTCAGGACGAGTCTCAGGCTTCAGAGTTTTAGTTTGAGGTAGAGCATCTGTTTCCGAGATTGATTCCAGAGAAGGAGGGAGCTGTTGCAAGAGTCAGAGACGAAGATAGTGTTGCGGACCATCCTCGTTAAGAGGGAGTGTTGAAAAGTTAACTCTGAAGGTCCTCTTTATAGTTTTGGGTGTTGTGTGATAGAGAGGACATGTGGTTTGTGCCTTGTGTATTTATGTATAAAAGATGAGTTATATATAAATAAAGTGATGCTTTGTACTTTATAGTTGGGTATCACTTAAGTTACTATTTAATAATTAAAGTGAATTATTATTAAATGTAAGTGTATTAAGTGAGAACCCTAGATTTTGTAAAAGTCATCTCAACCATAAGATTAAGTTGGTTAGAGAGGTAGTTACATCTTTTAAAGTATAAAACTAGGGTTCAGGACAAATTAGGCACACCACCATTGATGAGGAGAGAGAGAAGATTGAGACCAAAGGTGAGAAAGAGAAAACCCTTGGCACAATTCCTAGTGCAAGCGGCAGAAGATAAAGTCGCATTAATTACAACCTAAGCAGTCTATACAACCACGTGTGGGAACAAATTCTGAGGCAGAAAATACAACAGTAGTCTAACATGTCGTACAACATTAATTGCAAGATGGCACGAATCTCGAGGCAACAGGAATCAACAGAAAGTACAGTCCATACCACACATGAGATAGAAAGTACAATTACGTACAACGCACATGCGAGGCCGTACAGTGACCGTACAATAGGTTGTTGGCACATATTTTGAGGTATTTTGTTGTTTCAGTTTGGGTGAATTTTCCTGTAAAGGCCAGAAGAATAATTTTCCAGTGTTGAGAGAAAAAATTCTAAGTTTCTCCTTTAATGAAAATTTCCCTTTCTAGGGTTTTGCCCGGTCTGTTGACCAAAATCTCTATGCATTCATGTGTGAAATATGTACTTCAGTCTTGGAAAGTTCATGATCTTTGTGATTTATATTTAAAATTAAGATGTAATTTTTAATCATAAACCTTAGATCAAGTGTTTGCCATAATGTGTAAATGGGAAATTTCATATTAAGTCATTGAATTTCTTCATATATATATATATATATATATATATATATATTGTGGCTAGTGGTTGAGACACCAACCACCCAAATATTTTTAGGGATGAGGGGCGATCCTATGAGGTTTTCCTTCAAAACATACTATTTTGAGGAATATTACAAATAAGTTGTGCCAAGTACATAACACGTGGTACCATTACGTAAGAGTCCCTGCCAGATATCTCACATCACACCACTTCAAATCTTGCTTTGCACCATTTATATCTCACTTCACACCCCTTCATATCTGCTCTTAAGGTTTACGACCCTTCATATCTCTCCTCAAACGATCACACCCAATTATGTATTACTTTGCACCACTTCATATCTCGTTCACATATCCCTCCATATCTGATTCCAAGCCCTTTCATTTCTAGAATATCATATTGTCAGCAGAGGTGTTAAAGGCCACCCCCTCCATATCTTGTTGTTGTACCACAATCTTACTGCATAGAAAATTGATGCAACCTAGAGAGGAATTTAAAATGACAAAATTGTTTCTTACACAAATACCCAGTGCAAATAAAGGAGATATTCCATGAAAGGAAAAATAATATATTATATGATTGTTAAGATAAGAGATGATATTACAATGAAAATGATGCTTGTATAAATAACCATGATGGGTACTCTTTCGTAAAGAGGCATAACCTTTCATTAAGGTGTCTCTTCATTTTAGTTTATTTAATTATTAATATTTTTATTTATGTTTATTTATTTTATATTTTGTTCATTACATTGCCTCTCCCTTAAAATTGCTTTGTCCTCGATGCATAATTACGGAAGCTTTTATACCTTGTTCTTGCTTGTAATGCTTTCTCATGACATTGTGTGTTGGTAGTTGTGACACTTGAGGAAATCAGACAATACGTTCTTTTAAACATTGTGTGCAAATATTGTGTCATTTGTGAAGTCGTCCATCCAAGATTTACCTTTAATGGAATTGTTTGTTGATCGATTGTCTAGAGTTGTCGATTTGGTCTTTTCTCTTTTCAGGAATAATACCAGTAATTTTCCTCGTCCTTGTTGTCAATCATAACCACGGTTAGCCTTAGGAAAAGACGAGAAAAGGTAACCAAAATCCTGTTTGAAAAGATGAACATTCATGTCGCAAGACATGCAAAGGCCATGATGAAACAACCCGCAACAAAAGACGAGTAAAGCAAGTCGAGACCATAAACCAGAGAGCATGAGACGGGAAAAGAAGTCATTGATTGTAAACAATATCAAAAGAAGAGTCTACAGGATCTGTGCACAGACCAAAGGCGTTCAATTATTACTCATCCTAGATGAAGAGCGCCTTTGAGGTTTTTCCCCGATGGGTTTCCACGTTAAACTTTGTGTCTTTGTGTATCTGATAACTGTGTCTATGGTTGAATGAATATCTGTCGTCAATGAATCTGTTAAGTATGTCAAGCATCTTAATGGTATTAATGATATGTTAATGCATGTTTAACAATATAGACTATATGTTGTGGTGTATGTCAATGGACCAATACATTATATTCTTTAATGATGCATGTATGTGTTGATTTTTTCCTAAGTGGCATCGAGAGCCATTCTCTAGTACATACTACACACGAGACCAGATATCTATTACACAGTGAATGGTCTAAGTCAGTTCTTGTCCGATCCGAAGCACATACACTAGGTAGTTACCAAACATGTACTCAGATATGTGTGAGGTACTATCACTTATGCGCTCAGGTATACTTCCAGTAGTGGAGTATTCTTAGCAGGATATGTTGACTCGGACTAGGATGATAGTGTCGTAGACAGGAAAAGTACTTCAAGTTACTGCTTCAGTATGGGATCTGCAATGATCTCTTGGTCTAGCAAGAAACATGGTTCCATATGATAAAGTACAGTTGAAGTTGAGTATATTGTTGTAAGTGATGCTTGCAAGGAGGTAGTTTGGCTTAGGAAACTCCTATCTGATCTGTTCAGTGGAAAGCTTGACTCAATGATTATTCATTGCGATAATGAGAGTTGCATTAAACTTTCAAAAAATCCAGTGTTTCACGATAGATCGAAACACATTGAAATGATGTATCATTTCATCAAATACTTAGTACAAAGAGGCACTTTGAAGTTGCAGTACATCCATACAAACGAACAGATTGCAGATATTGTAAACAAGCCTTTGACAACAACGAAGTTTGTGTACTTTTGTAACAAGCTTGGCATGGCAGAGAATACCTTTCTCGATGAGAGGGAGCGCTGATTTTTTCCTAAGCAGAATCAGGAGCCATTCTCTTCAAGAATGGGGACATTTGGTGAAGGACCAGGATGTGGAACTAGTCCAGCACTGGGGGAACTCAGCCTTGAGCCGAGTAGCCATTCTGTTGAATGGGGACATCTGTTCAAGGACCAAGATGTGGAACCAGTCCAGCATTGGGGGAACTCATCCTAGAGCTAAGTGTACATTCTCTAAATGGAGGCACTTGGTTAGTTACCGGGAAGATGAACTAGTCTAGGACTGGGGCACTCAACCTAAGGCTGAGGGCCATTCTCCGGGAGAATGGAGGCACTTGGTCAGTTACCAAGTATTTGACGTTGGGTCAAACTATGCAGCCTAGGGATGAGGCACCTGATCAATTACCAGGACATCACTATAAGTCCTAGACCGGGTCTGGGCATGTGAACACTCCTACTCTTGATCTATGGGCTTTGTGACCTTCTCCAAGGATTAGCTACCCTTGGTTAAGACACCTAGTACCCGATCTTGGTGGCACAAGGAGTTTGAGATAAAAGCATTAGTAATTCTCCCTATTTATGATGGTGTACTTTGAGTGGGTTTGAAGGAACCCTATGACCATGTAATGTTCCCAAAAGTGACATGCATGCAAACCCTAAAAGCGACATGCATGCAAACCCTAAAAATGAGATGCATGCAAACCCTAAAAGTGATATGCATGCAAACCCTAAAAATGGCATGCATGCAAACCCTAAAAGTGATATGCATGCAAACCCTAAAAGTGACATGCAAACCCTAAAAGTGACATGCATGGCATCTAAGCATTATTTAATGATGCATGCACTCAATTAAGTCTCCATGCACATGCATCCAAGTCAACTGCAAATTAGAAGTTAAAGTGACCTAATTAGGTCAAAAGTTAGGGTTTTCGCAGTTGAAAGTTACAAAAGAAAGATAAAGTGAATGGAGACTTTACTTTTGGATTATTATTGATTTTGGAGATCTTGAGTAGCAGCACAGTGTGCGGCCATAGCATTTGGGGTTGGAGATGGCGTCTTCAGCTAACAAGATTTCAGTAGTGAGACATCTACCCTAGTCTCCTTTAAGATAAACCATCCAGGTTTGTCACCGTATCTATTGCATTCATCATTATCCAGTATTCCAGTATAAGTCCGAAGGTTATTGCAGCTTCTTCCGTACAGCTGAGGGCATTTAGCTAGGAAACCCTAGTCATTCACCAAAACTCTGGATCACCATATTTCTTCTACATGCAGCATGCATCCTCACTGATAAGATCACTCTACTGCATTTGGTGATTATCAACTATCAGATTGTCCATCCGAGGCAGCTAGCAGCAGTTTACAAGGTTGTGGGGGCGTGAGCAGCAAACTGGGAGATCAATTCGCTAGGGCATCTGGAGAGGTCAAAACTCTTCCATGCTCCGACCATCCTCTCTGACACCGGCACACCTTCATTCCGACTTATTTCCAGCTGAAGTTGACCATTCCTTCAGCAAAAATGTCACAATTGTTTGATTCAACCATCCAGGGTATTGCAGCAGAAAACAAGGTCATTTCTTCATCAGCTCAGCTCATCTTGCATGTGTATTCTCTTTGGAGCATATTCATCCAGCTTATCAATGCTCATCTTGCATACGTATTCTCTTTGGAGCATATTCAATTGGCTTATCAATGGTAAGTGTTCATTCTATCTTGCAAACCCTAACCCTAATTTCAGCTATAAAATAGGGAAATTTTGCATGGCAGTTTGCATGCCCGGCTATTTCTGTAAATTTGCATAGAAATAGAAAATATCAAGATTTGGGATACTATAGTGGTATCAGAGCTATTTTCCTTGCCAGCTGTGGGCATGCAAAAATATAAATGAATTCAGAAGGCCCATACAACATTACTCACAGGAGATAGAGGTATAGAGACAAAGAAGAGGAGTTAGAGGACGTAGATTTGGGGAACAGAGAATATCAGTTTGGAAAAGGAAAAGAAACAATGACCGATGATGATAAAACAGCTTTTGATAGTCTCATATCAGCCATAAAAGAACTCACTAATGGGCAAAAAGAAATGATGAGCACCTTCAGGCAAATGACTGAGAAGAATGGGCCCACCCCACATAGTCCCTTATTTCCCAGTAGTGATAGGGTATCCACCATCAGTAGTAGGGAGCACTTACATACCAACATGCAGAGCCATCCCCATATATACAAGCCTTTCCAACCTACCATGCCTCAATTCTTAGATAGTCCAGCTGCAGTGCCTCTAGCACAAGCAAAACCAGAAGAATCCATGAGTGCCTAACTGAGAGAATATGGAGCTTTAGGAGAGGACTTCAATTCAGCCATGACCTTCACCGACTTCTGCCACTTTAAAAGTAAGAACAAACCCAAAGCTTACAATAGGCCATTCACCCAGAACTATGAGTTACAACGAACCGTAGGGAAACTGATGATCCCTACCTTTGAGGGTAACAGGGGTGGCCCAGCCCGAAATTGGGTGCAGAAGTTGGATACATACTTCCAACTCAACCCCATGATTGAGACAGATGCCATTAAATTGGCTACTTTGCATTTTCCTGAGGATCTCCTTAAAGGCATAATTGGGGGAGCGAACAAAGATGAGCATGAAGTACAAGTTGTTGGTGAGCTTCATTTGGAGTTAACAGTACATGATGAGGATGAGGATGTGCATGAGGAGATAGCATTAGAGCCATCCTGTGAGTCTAGCGACACAAGCACATTCGCTAGTCAGATTGTGGACAAACCGTGTGATGAGTTGGAGTTGGTACACTTTCATCACCTACAGCAGGAATCCAAACAGTTATGACAGGTGAAATACACGAGGTGTAAGGAAATGAGCACAGCAGTCGAGACAGTTTATACATGGAGGTTAGGGAGAGTTTATACATGCATGAGATAGAGCTTCTAGATGATAGTCACCGAAAGAAGATTGAACAGGTTAAAGAAAGCATTCTAGCGATGAAAGAGAGGACAAAAATACTCCGAGACACTATAGTACAGCGAGATGTTGAGTTTACAGTTCTTCGAGTTGTATGTACCGAGTCAGAGGTCAGGCTGTCTAGTATTGAAGAACAATTGGATTCCTTGATGGGGCAGCAGAAGAAACATACTATTGCATTTCAAATCAGTCCTCTTAAGGAGTACATAGACAGGGCTTGCAGTAGCTTGAGTCCACATTTGCATAATGGTGGATGGTTTTTACAGGTTGGCCCAAATGGAGAAATTGACCAGCAATATATGAGCATTCCAGTTGAAATCAGAAGGGTAGAATGTCAGCTTGGTAGGATTATTCCTTGTGATGGTGCTTATGGACAAGGTACTTTTCGGGGGTTGGGTTGGAGAGAGATTAAGAGTTGGTGTCCTATTGAGTGGGCAATTCTTGGGAAGACATTCCTAGCCAAGGGTATAGTCCCACAAGAGCCTTCAGATATTTGGGATGAAATATGCACAAGTTTGCATTGGAATCCAGGTGGAAGACCTTATGAGGGATGGATACAGTGTTTACTGATGGTGTTACTTGGGAGTCTACATGATGCTCCTTGTGTCGATACTACGTAGGGTAGCGATGCATGCATTTTGACCTTTGCAATTCTCAGATTGATTTGGAACCTGGGATTACAGTGACTGACAGTTTAGTGATTGCTAAAGGGTGCCTTCAAGAGATCTCTGGTGATGGTACCGTACAGTGCAGTGTTTTGAGCAGAGGGTGCTACAGATCTCCTAGGATAATTTGGGACCCTGGGATCATCCCCGGATTCAGTTGGTTCAGTTGATTGATTGTGGATTTGCGTTGGCATTGCTAGAGGACAAACAATCTTTGGCGAGGGAGGACTGTAATGTTCCCAAAAGTGACATGCATGCAAACCCTAAAAGTGAGATGCATGCAAACCCTAAAAATGACCTGCATGCAAACCCTAGAAGTGATATGCATGCAAACCCTAAAAGTGACATGCAAACCCTAGAAGTGACATGCATGACATCTAAGCATTATTTAATGATGCATGCACTCAATTAAGTCTCCATGCGCATGCATGCAAGTCAACTACAAATTAGAAGTTAAAGTGACCTAATTAGGTCAAAAGTTAGGGTTTTCGCAGTTGAAAGTTATAAAAGAAAGATAAAGTGAATGGAGACTTTACTTTTGGATTATTATTGATTTGGAGCTCTTGAGTAGCAGCATAGTGTGCGGCCACAACAGTTGGGGTTGGACACGACGTCTTTAGCTAACAGGATTTCGGCAGTGAGACATCTGCCCTAGTCTCCTTCAAGATAAACCATCCAGGTTTGTCACCGTATCTATTGCATTCATCATTATTCAGTATTCCAGGATAAGTCCGAAGGTTATTGCAGCTTCATCCGAACAGCTGGGGGCATTTAGCTGGGAAACCCTAGTCATTCACCAGGACTCTGAATCACCATATTTTTTTCGCATGCAGCCTGCATCATCACTGATAGGATCACTCTACTGCATTGGGTGATTATCAACTATTAGATTGTCCATCTGGGGCAACTAGCAGTAGTTTACAAGGTTGTGGGGGCGTGAGCAGCAAACTGGAGATCAATTCGATAGGGCATTTGGAGAGGTCAAAACTCTTGCATGCTCTGGTCATCCTCTCCGGCACGAGCACACCTTCCTTCCGACTTATTTCCAGCTGAAACTGACCATCCCTTCAGCAAAAACGTCACACTTGTTTGATTCAGCCATCCGAGTATTGCAGCAGAAAACAATGTCATTTCTTCATCAGCTCAGCTCATCTTGCATGCGTATTCTCTCTGGAGCATATTCATCTAGCTTATCAATGCTCATCTTTCATGCATATTCTCTTTGGAGCATATTCAGTCGACTTATCAGTGGTAAGTGTTCAATCTATCCTGCAAACCCTAAACCTAATTTCAGCTATAAAATAGGGAAATTTTGCATGGCAGTTTGCATGCCCGGCTATTTCAGTAAATTTGCATAGAAATAGAAAATATCAAGATTTGGGATACTACAGACCACTTGCATTGAGGCCACTTGAAGAAGGCAACAAGGTAAAAGTCAAAAATACATAAGGACCCTTGGACCACAATAAGGAGTCAAAGTGAAAATGCAAAAAGACCTTTAGTACCAATAAAGGTAAAAGTCAAAAGGTAAACGAATAAAATCATATTCTTTTATTCTTTTGTGTTTTGGTCCACATCCAAGTGACTAAAAGGCTATAAAAGAAGTTCAACTCCAATTCATATGTACACACACTTGTCATCATCGTTCAACTGCTACTTAGATGGTTTTTTGTTGGAACTGAGAGAAGATCTTTGTCATTGGTTTATGCCCTAGCATGGAGGCTTTTCTAGCTAGGGCATCTTCATCCTTCTGTTACAGCCAAACCCTAAGCAACTAAGGCGTCAATTCCTTATGCATAAGTGAGTAGTAGATACCGGAATCCGCTAAGGTATCTCCATCCCTTCTTCCTTAAGGGATAGGTTTTTTTTTTATCCCTCTCGGTCAACAACAAACAGACCTAGGGCATCATCCTCATCATGGGTAGTAGCTTATTGATCTCAAACAGAACTCGGACATCACTATTCACATTCAGGCAGGCTGTTTCAATTCATGGTTGGCCTCTTCTTTCTCTCGGGCAGTCCTCATACACCACCGGGCAGGCACAAGAAGAACTCGACCAACTTTCTTTCTTCGTGGGCATCCCCTCCAGATCTCGGGCAACACATTTATGATCTTGGTTTGACTACCCTTCACAACGAGCAGCATTACCCTAATATCGGCCAGCTTTCCCTCCACCACGGGCAGTCTTAAAATGCCCAAGAAGAGCTAGGGCATCACTGGTTCTTCTCATGGCAGGAGCACAGCACTTTCGGACAGTAGAGAAGTTGTTTCGGGCAACAGAGAAGGTGTTCTAGGCAGTAGAGAAGTTGTTCTAGGCAGAGAAGGATCCGTGCAACAGTAGTTGGATCTGGGCAGCAGGAAAAGGCATTCGGGCAGCACCATAATTGGTCTGGGCAATATTTGGGCAGCCTGGGCAAGTTTGGGAAGAAGACACAGAGGTTTGGGGAGCTTCTGGGCAGCACCAATCTGATCTCGGTTAGTTTGGGCAGCAAGCAGCATTAAAAGACTTCCGGGCAACATCATTTTGACAGAAGCCCTAATCTGCTATTTTTTATGAAATATTGTTCTTGCAACAATTTTGGATAAAGTGTGCTAGGGTTTGTAAACTTTGTCCAAGCCTGCTAGAGTTTGGAAGAATTTGTGTAACATTCATCTCAAAAATCTGAGACAAACTTCTTCTACAAACTCAGTCATCTCATTTAAGGGATGAATTACTAACGCTTTTGGGGTTTTTGTCCTTTAAAGGTTTCCCTGTGAAAGCATCTTATGTTCATGTGTGTTGATGTTTTGATTTATATACTACACTTGTCTTATTGTTATCTATCCTACAGTTTGCAAAATTAAAGAATATGTGCAAATGTTAAAATTCAACATGGTATTAGAGCTTTGCATGTGAAAACCCTAGTAAGAGGCAGATTACTGTTGTCTTCCAAGACCTCGAAACATTTTGCAGACTTAGATAACTGACTTGTGTAGTCGAGATGGCTACCAACACTTTAAGACTGGAAGAAAAGCATGAAGGGTCAACAAATTACAACTCTTGGAAAGCTAGGCTCATAGCCATCCTGGAGGAAAATGACCTTGATGACTTGGTGTTCAACACCATAGAAGAACCAACATCTAATGCTGGCAGAATTGCTTTCAAGAAGAAGTAAGCAAAGGCCAGAAGGATTATTTATGACTCAGTCAAGGAAACCTTGATGCCCACCATCACACCATTGAAGACTGCCAAGGAATGCTTTGACACCTTAACGAATCCGTATGAAAATAAGGCTCCTAGTCATAAGAGAGTTTTGAAGAAAAGGCTTCGAACATTGAAGATGAACAAGGATGAAGGAGTTGGACCCTTCTTCACAAAGATTGGACAAGTAAGAGACCAACTCACTGCTATTGGCATTACTGTGGATGATGGTGACCTTGTATTCAATTCTCTCCCAAAATCTTGGGAAACATTTATGGCAACAATAAGTGGACATGAGAATCAACCAAACTTGATAGGCTTTGGCATGATTGCTTGGAAGAAGAAGGAAGAGTTCAGAACAAGGCTACTAGCACTAAGGAAGGAAACCTTGCTCTTGCACTAAGGAAGTTCAAGAAGCCCTCCCTTCAGAAAAGGAAGGGAAATAAACCACAAGCTAAACACATTGATGTTTCAAAAGCTCGAATGCTATAATTGTCATAAGATTGGGCACTTTGCTAAGGATTGCAGGAATCCCAAGAGGAAGTTCAAAAGGAGATTCAGAGCTTTTGCTGCAAAAGAAGAAGAAGAAGAATACCAAGACTACCAAAGAAGATGAACCCAAAAGCTAATATTCCCTGATCTCTGCTCATTCTGGATCCATCACTAACATTGCTAACTCTTGGTTAGTAGATAGTGATGCCTCTAGACCAATGTTGCAAATATCGTGTCGGGGAATATATCGGCGAGGTCCTGGAAAGAAACTTATCGGATATATCGGGAAAATATCAGAAATTATCGAAAAATATTGGCAAAAATAAACTGAGACTCGAAGATTAATCAAAATATCGGACAAATCGACAACAAGAAAAACTCGGGAGAAATAAAAAATATCGAGAGAAATCGAAGATATTTGCTACACTGCTCCAAACATATGGCAGGTAATCGTGGAGCACTCATCAACTACAGAAAGAAGAAGTTCACTACTCAAGTAGAACTTGGAGATGACTCCACTTACAAGATTGAAGGAGTTGGCTCAACCTCACTTCAACTTGACTCAGGTACGATCTTGCATATTGATGATGTCTTATATGTTCCTAGTTTGAAGAGAAACCTCCTCTCTGTTGTTGGCATAGAAGACAAGGGCTACTGAGTCCTCTTCATGGACAAGAAGGTCCTACTGTGGGGAAAGAATGAGAAGCTAAGCTCAGTTGTATCAATTGGGGTTCGAAAGGGAGGTCTTTATAAGGCTTCTGGAAATTCCACACAAGCCTTGGTTCACCACACAGTTGATCAATGTGAGTTGTGGCATCTAAGGTTTGGACACCTCCACTATACAACTCTTCCAGACCTATAAAAAACGGTTACAGAGATTCATCCCAAACAAGAAGGACCTCCTTCTGAGATCCCAGATTCAGAAGTTCAGATGGAGGAAGAGGAATTTGAGAATCAAATTCTAGATGTATCCGAGGATCCTGAAAGTCCACCAGAAGAACTACTTGAAGTCCCTCCTTCCAATGGGAGACCTGCCTAGTATTGAGAAACGATACAAGAAGCTGAGAAGCATAAAGCTCCTCCCGAGACTTTCAGAGAAAGCATAAGGCCACAGAAGTACTCGGGTCTTATGAGCCAACTCATTAGTGTTGAACCTTCCACATACAAAGAAGCAACAACTCAACAGGTATAGATTGATGCCATGATTGAAGAGTACAGTTCAATCATGAAAAATAATGAGTGGTAAGTTGTTCCCAGACCGACAAGAAAGTTAGTGGTAACATCAAGATGACTCTACGAAATCAAGCATGTTGCTAATGGTAGCATTGAGAAGTACAAAGCTAGATTTGTAGCTCGTGGCTTTACCCAAAAAGAGGGCATAGACTATGATGAGACTTTTGCTCCTGTCGCCAGGTATACTACTATCATAACCATAATATCTCTTGCGGAAGTGTTCAGATGGATGTAAAAACATCCTTCCTCAATGGCACAATTGATGAGGAAGACTGCATTAAACAACCTAAAGGCTTTGTGCCTCATGGGGATAAGTCCCATGTGTGTAAACTGAAGAAAGCCTTGTATGGGCTCAAACAGGCTCCGAGAGTCTGGTACGCGAGGATGGATGGATACCTTCACAGCTTGGGGTTTTCCAAAAGTAATGCTGATTCCAATCTATACTTCAAGGTTGTTAATGATCATATCTTGATCCTTGTCCTATATGTGGATGACTTGTTCCTTACAGGTGAGGAATAGTTGATAGCACAGTATAAGAGGGAGCTCACCTCTGAATTTGAAATGAAGGATCTTGGTTTGATGCATTATTTTCTTGGATTAGAGGTCTGGAAAATGCCAGCCGAGATCTTCCTAACACAAGGGAAGTATGCAGTGGACACCTTGCAAGGATTTGGGATGCAGGACTACAAGTGCATGAGCGTGCCCATGGCAACCAACTTGAAGAAGTTGCGAGACTTAGCCACCAGTTCACAAGATGTGGACTCTACCCTATATCGATAGCTCATTGGATCGCTGATGCATCTAATACACACAAGACCAGATATCTGTTACACAGTTAATGCTCTGAGTTAGTTCATGTCCGATTCGAAGCACATACACTAGGTAGATGCCAAACATGTACTCAGATATGTGCGAGGTACTATCACTTATGGGCTCAGCTATACTTCTAGTAGTGGAGTATTGTTAGTAGGATACATTGACTCAGATTGGGATGGCAGTGTAGTAGACCAAAAATATACTTCAAGATACTGCTTCATTATGGGATCTGCAACGATCTCTTCGTCCAACAGGAAACAAGGTTCCATAACACAAAGTACAGCTGACGTTGAGTACATTGCTGCAAGGAAGCAGTTTGGCTTAGCAAACTCCTATCTGATCCGTTCGGTGGAAAGCTTGACTCAACGATTATTCATTGCGATAATCAGAGTTACATTAAGCTTTCAGAAAATAAGATGGTTCACGCTAAATCGAAACACATTGAAATGAAGTGTCATTTCATCAAATACCTAGTACAGACAGGCACTCTAAAGTTGCAGTACATCCGTACAGACAAACAGATTGCAGATATTCTAACCAAGCCTTTGACAACAATGAAGTTTCTGCACGTTCATAACAGGCTTGGCATGGCATAGAATACCTCTCTCACTAAGAGGGGGTGTTGATTTTTTCCTATGCAGCATCGAGAGCCATTCTCTTGGAGAATGGAGACATCTAGTCAAGGACCAGGATGTGGAACCAATCCGGCACTAGGAAACTCATCCTTAAGCTGAGTAGCCATTCTGTCGAATGAGGCCATCTGGACAGGCACTAGGATGTGGAACTAGTCTAGCACTAGAAAAACTCAACCTTAAGCTGAGTAGGCATTTTGCTTAATGGGGACATCTGGTCAAGGACCAGGATGTGGAACTAGTCCAGCACTGGGGGAACTCATCCTTGAGCTGAGTAGCCATTCTTTGAATAGAGACATCCAGTTAAGGACGAGGATGTGGAGCCAGTCCAGCACTGAGGGAACTCATCCTAGAGTTGAGTGGCCATTCTCTGAATGGAGGCCCCTGGTTAGTTACCAGGAAGATGAACAAGTCTAGGACTGGGGGACTTAACCTAAGGCTGAGGCCCATTCTCCGGGAGAATGGAGGCGCTTGGTTAGTTTCCAAGTATTTGACCTTTGGTCAAATTATGCATCCAAGGGTTAAGGCACCTTGTCATTTACCAGGACATCACTATAAGTCCTAGACCAAGTCTGGGCATGTGAAGGACTCCTACCCTCGATCTGTGGGCTTTGCGACCTTTTCCAAGGATTAGCTACCCTTGGTTAAGACACCTAGTACCCGATCTTGATGGCACAAGGAGTTTGAGATAAAAGCATTAGCAATTCTCCCTATTTATGATGATGTAATATGAGTGGGTTTGAAGGACCCCTATGACCACTTACATTGAGGGCACTTGAAGAAGGCAACAAGGTAAAAGTCAAAAAAAAATAAGGACCCTTGGACCATTAAGGAGTCAAAGTGAAAATCCAAAAAGAACTTTAGTACCACTAAAGGTAAAAGTCAAAAGGTAAAAGAATAGAATCATATTATTTTATTATTTTGTGTTTTGGTCCACATTCAAGGGACTAAAAGGCTATAAAAAAAGTTCAACTCCAATTCATTTGTACACACACATGTCATCATCATTCAGTTGCTCCTTATATGTTTTGTTCGTTGGAAGTGAGAGAAGATATTTGTCTTTGGTTTATGCCCTAGCATAGAGTCTTTTCTAGCCAGGGCATCGCCATCCTTCTGCTACAACGAAACCCTAAGCAACTAGGGCATCACTTCCTTATGCATAAGTGAGTAGTAGATACCCGAACCTACTAGGGTATCTCCATCCCTTCATCCTCACGGGCTAGGGTTTTTTTCTATCCCTCTCAGTCAACAGCAAACAGATGTAGGGCATCATCCTCATCACGGGCAGCAACTTGGTGATCTCGAACAAAACTCGGGCATCACTATTCACATTCGGGCAGGCCGTTCCAGTTCACGGTCAGCCTCTTCTTCCTCTCTGGCAGTCCTCATACACCTCTAGGAAGGCACATGAAGAACTCGGTCAACTTCTTTCTTCACGGGACGCCCCTCTACATCTCGAGCAACACATTTTTTATCTTGGTTTGACTACCCTTCACCACGAGAAACACTAACCTGACCTCGAAGTACTTTCCCTCCACTACAAGGAGTCTGAAAATGCCTAAGAAGAGCTAGGGCATCAGTAGTTCTTCTTACGGCAGCAGCATGACACTTTTGGGCAGCCGAGAAGTTGTTTTGAGAAGTAGGAAGGTGTTTTGGGCAGCAGAGAAGTTGTGCCAGGAAGTAGAGAAGGATTTGGGCAGCAAGAAAAGGCACTCAGGCAGCACCAGACTTGGTATGGGCAACATTTGGGCATCCTGGGCAGGTTTGGGAAGAAGACACAAAGGTCTGGGCAGCTTTGGGCAGCACCAGTCTGGTCTTGGTCAGTTTGGGCAGCAGGCAACATTAAAAGACTTTCAGGCAACAACATTTTGGTTGAAGCCCTAATCTGCTATCTTTTATGAAATTTTGTTCTTGCAACAATTTTGGATAAAGTGTGTTAGGGTTTGTAAACCCTGTCCAAACCTACTAGGGTTTCGAAGAATTTGTGTAACATTCATCTCAAAATTCTGAGACAACCTTCTTTTTCTTCTACAAACTCGGTCATCTCATTTAAGGGATGAATTACTAATGCTTTTAGGGTTTTTGTCCTTTAAAGGCTTCCTCGTGAAAACATCTTGTGTTCATGTGTGTTGATGTTTTGATTTATTTACTGCACTTGTCTTATTGTTATCTATCCTACAGTCTGCAAAATTAAAGAATATATGCAAATGCTAAAATTCAACAATATGAAGACAGAAAGCTATTCCCCCGTTTCGGTCGAGTGACTGGATAGTGTTGTGATCAAGAAATCCCCTGATACAACTGCAGAAACCTAGTTTTGGCAGTCCCCATAGATATCTCGGGTGAGACCTCATCTGCGTCGCAGGTGTTGCCGAGGGGGTTATACTCTGTCGAGTTGATACCTTAGGCTTTGTTGATGAAGATGGGATCTGAAGCTAGGTCGACAAAGAAAGAAGCCAACAATGACTCTTGTGATTTAGATGGTGCAATGCCCCTTTTTCGAATTTTTGAAGAAAAGTGCAATTCAGGCAAAATTTGAGCTTAACTAGTCATGACTCTAGAGGGTTCCAAATTTCACCAAATGGTCTCGAATTTAAAAAGATATGGTATGGTGAGTCTTAAAACATCCCAACGTGGTTTATGGATACTTTGTATCAAACTTTATACCTCTGAAACCTTGTTTGGGGTTGATGACGAAAAGGGCAAAAATTACTAGGAAATTGTGATGAAATTCCCCCTAGGGTGTAGGCCAATTGGGCTTCCCAACTCATGTACGAACCTCCCAAATTGGTAAGCAAAGTATGGGGACTGATATAAGAACTCATGGAATGTCATTACACATGGTTAGTAGTTCTGCAAACTAGTTATAGAGTTCCAGTGAAATTGCTTATGGGGAAATTGCAGAACTAGCTCAATTTTGACATATGAAAGGTAGAGTTAAGGTTCAAATAAGGATGTGACATATAGGGGGCATATAAAGAATACAAATGGATTCCCCAACAGTATTAAACACCATATAAATCCCTTCATACAAGTCTGGTATACAACTCATTCAGTATGGGAGTCAAATACATAAAAACTAGTGAATTAGTAGCATGGAATTGCAAGACTTTCACATATGGATTTCTTGGATTTCGACCCACAAAGCATAAGGAAATGAAATTATAGAGTAACACATGATATATAGTTGTCAAAACATCATCAAACTTGGAGAACATCCCTCATACAAATCTGATACAAGACTCCTTCAAGATTGAAGCCAAAGTCTTGGAAACTAGTGATTCAATGGCATGGGAATGCAAGCTTTTCACACATGAGTTTCCTGGATTTCGACCCACTGAGGATATGGACATTAAATTACAAAGTAATACATCATATATGGTTCTCATAACATCCTCAAACTCATAGAATATCTCTCATACAAATCTGGTATAAAACTACTTCAAGATTGAAGCCAAAATCCAAGAAGATTAGTGATACAAGGGCATGAGTATGCAAGCTTTTCATACATGTATTTCTGATATTTCGACTTACAGAGCATGTGGACATAATATTACAGAGACATACATAATATATTGCTTCCCCGTTGTCATAAAGCTCGTGTCCTAATACAAATCTGATATAAAGCTACTTCAATATTGAAGCCAAATCCATGAAAACTAGGTATTCAAGAGCATGGGGAATGCGAGCCTTTCATACATGTATTTCTGATATTTCGACTTACAGAGAATATGGAGATGATATTACAGAGCCATACATCATAAATCAAAGCTTGGGCATCAACCATCCTCAGCAAGGCGCAAGAATCACTCCAACAAGTGTGCCATCAAATGAGAGTGTGGGGGAATGGAGAAGAAGGAATTCAACTATATGGAAGACAGATGAGAATTCGACTATATGGACCTTCAACCTGCAAATAAAACTCCTTCATTAAGCTCCCATGAGAGGTCTGAATGGCCTTCTCTATCAACAAACATGGAAAGGAATCCAACTCCCTCGAAATTGCTTCACAAGCATGGAGAGTGAACACTCACTATGCAATGGACAAGCAAAAGCTCTCCAAAATGCCAAAGGCCAATTAACAAATGATCAAAAACTATTCTCATTTCTCATGAGTCATGACGTCCTTTTATTAACTTCATGAGGCCTCCTAAGCTCGAATTTCCCTCCATGAGCTTCCTCCAACTCATCGTAGTCATTTAGTAACTCTCATGACACTTTTCTTCTTCTTCATTCTCCAATTCTTTCCCTAATTCGAATGGATGCCTCTAACTCCCAAATTCGACCTCTTGGTGGCTATTTTTAGCCCTAACATGTCAGATTTGTCATATGTCAGCAATCAGGTCTGAATTTGTCATACTTGTCATAGAATCTTCCATCATTTGTTGCCATAGAGTGCAGAGAGTCTCCTTCCAAGTGGCACACCTTGTCTTCTAGTCTCTTCCTCTTCCATGGGAGTTACCCTCCTTTACCAATTCGAATTCATTGGCTCATTATATGATATTTGACACCACATAACCATCCAATAATGTTACATTACCCGTGTTTTCGAATTTGGATGAATATCATGCCAAGTGTGCAAGGAATCTAGTCACCCAAAGGCTCCACAAGATTCCAAGTGTCTTCATGAATCCATGCCACCTTATTTTCTTAGCATTTTTCATTTATGTGACCCATTTAAATGTGAATATGATAAACTAAAGTCTTTTTGGGTCCCATATCCCCTTATTACAAAATTATGTCTCCATCTCAACCTAGGGAACTAGTAGGTTGGTGAATCATTATTTGCAAGTAACCTTATTAGGAAATTATTTAATTGGGGACAGACAAATGGGCATACGATACTCGAGTTGCTTGTGGAGTGTTTCCAAGAACTTCAACTTTTGGTGCATCTAACAATTTTGTGATTGTTTTTCGGAACCATCTTCTGGTGATGCTTGTAGCGATGTGACAATATGATTGTTCTTCTGAATTTGAGCATTGATAAGCTTTGTATTGCTTCCCTTTTCTGATGTTTGAATTTGAGCCTTTGATGACTTCTCTATTGCCTCAAAGTTTCGGATTCTTTAGGATTGAAATATTGTCCACAACCACTCCTATTTTAACTGTATTTGACAAGGTTAAGACCCAATAAACCTCTAGGACAGAAGTGAAATTTCTGAATTCCTTTATAAACCTCAATTCTTGAAATTTCAGCAAGCATGGCATCAAAGCTGCAGGTTTTCGTGAGTAAAACAAAAACTTATAATTGCACCATCATGTCTACAAGGATTTAAAACATCTCTGCAGGATGTATTATGAGTCTGCATACTATCGAAAAGTTAACTCTGGAGGTCCTCTTTATAGTTTTGGGTGTTGTGTAATAAAGAGGACATGTAATTTGTTCCATGTGTACATTTATGTCTAAAGTGACTAATATATAAATAAATAATGTTTTGTACTTTATTGTATTGGGTCTCACTTAAAAGATATTTAATAATTAAAGTGAATTATTATTAAATAATAGTGCATTAAGTGAAAACTCTAGACTTTGTAAAAAGCATCTGAACCATAAGATCAAGTTGGTTAGATGAGGTAGTTACAAAATGTAAAGTATAAAACTAGGGTTGAGGACAATAAAGAGACACAACCATTAATGAGGAGAGAAAAACAATATTGAGACCATAGTTTTAAAAATCGGAATCGGACTCGGAATCGGTCGACGGTCAACTCGGAATCGGAATCGGAATCGGTAATGAATCGGTCATAAATCGGCCGATTTGAATTTAATGAATCGGTTTGCTAAAAAATACATCAAATACTTAAATTTTAAAGGAAAACAACTTTTTCAAGATTATAATGCATTGTTATTTGATCATATTAGCCACATTTTTTTAATTTCAAAGTTTGAAAGGGTTAGGCACCCCGATGTCTCTTCTTGTGGACTGTCTGGCACCCTGTCATACTGCTGCCACTGCTGATAATTAGGACAGTAGGATTTCAGACCCTTTGGTCTCCTTAAAGTGGTGCAATTGGGACAGTTTTTTTGGATTCTTTAAATGTTCTCTTAATATTGGTGAACTGTCAGTGTTAAACTAGTTGGCATGGTCATTACTAATTAGTATTACAAACACTGCTGTCATTTTGAATAATCTTTTGTTAAATTGTTATGATATCCTGCTAAATGGTGATAAAGTTCAGACTTTTAAAATGTTGTCTTGACTCTTGATTCCAAAAGGTGAAGGTGACAAAGCTTGTTAACAACAAAAAGGGTTTACTGGTGCGTATTTTGCCTAGTGGATACTACCATCCTCCATTTGGAAAACTGGAGAAAGAGGGGAAATTCCTGTGGGGTGTTGGCAAGTTACCAGCATTCTCACTTGGAATGCTTATTAC
>LPNX010031739.1:72234-90410 GCA_001517045.1 Pseudotsuga menziesii
TTGACCCAGTTTGGTTCTGAACCGGAGAACCGGCCGGTTCCGATTCCGGTTTGGACGGTTTTTAAAACTATGATTGAGACTGGACGAGAGAGAGATACCCTAGAGTGAGCCCAATTCCCAATGCAAGCAGCAGCAAGGTACAACCGAATTAATTGCAGCCTGTCAGAATCCATACAGCATGTGTGAGGCACATATTTTGAGGCAACACCGTACAACAATCTGACAAGGCATTTATTGCAGGATGGCACGAATCCCGAGGCAGCAGAAAGTACAAAATCTGTAGAGCCTGTACAGTCCACACATGCAGAATCTGTACAGTCCGTACTCATACGTGTGAAGGTACAGCATGTCGTATAGTGCGACTAGTACAGAATTCGAGGTAATTTGTTGTGGAAGTGATTTTGGGAATTTTGCCTATAAGGGTCAGAAGAATAATTTTTCTGTGTTTTGGAAAAAAAATTGAGTTTCTCCTTTTAATGATAATTTCTTCTTTCTAGGGTTTTCCCCAAGAGTTGGGGTTTTTCCCAGTCTATTGACGAAAATCTCTGTGTATTCATCTCTAAAATATGTGCTTCAGTCTTGGAAAGTTCTTGATCTTTTTTATTTATATTTCAAATTAACATGTAATTTTTAATCATAAACCCTGGATGGATCAAGTGTTTGACATAATGTGTAAATGGAAAATTTCATATTAAGTCATTGAATTTCTTCTTGGTATCAAAGCCAAGTTGAAGCAGCATTCAAGTTTTTGAATCACAGAACAAAATTGTGTTGTCTTTCAATTTAGAAGATTTGTTGTGAGATATTTTTCCAAATGATAAGCATTCGGTACGAAGATAGGTTGGATGGCATATCCAACTATCTACCTTGGAAAGTGAGGATCATTGCAGTGCTTAAGGAATGGAAGATTTGGGACTTTGCAAACATCATGATGACGAAGCACACATACAAGGATGCATTAGAAGAATTTGAAGCCTTAGAAGCCAGAGCCCGAAGGGTGATCCTAGATGGAGTGAAAGATCATCTGATCCCGCATTTGGCAAAGAAAAAGAGAGCCAATAACATGTGGGACACCCTGAAGCAGTTGTTTGAGGCAAAGAATGAGAACCGGAAGATGGCCTTGAAAGAAAAGTTACACAATGTGAAAATAACAAAAGAAGAAAGTGTAACTTCCTACCTAAATTGTGGCTCGTGTCAAAGATGAGCTAGCAGCGGTAGAAAAGACTATCTCAGACTCACAATTGCTAAGAATAGCCTCGAAGAGCTTTACCAAGAGATGGGAGGTCTTTGTCAAATGTATTGTTGGCAGAGAGAAATTTTCGGACTGGTGCAGGTTGTGGGCTGATTTCACCCAAGAGGAGATTCGAGAAGGAGCTTTGGGTGGGAAAGTCAGTGAAGAGGTGGAGCATAGTGTGGCTCCTGCAGCAGAGACCAACAAGAAAAAGAAACACCTCAGTCAGATCAGGTGCTACCATTGTGGGTAGATGGGGCATTATGCCTTGAAGTGTCCTAAGAAAAAAGGTGTGAAGACTGCAGGAGATACGACAGCCTCTGTAGCAGCAAAAGAATATGCCACCAAGTTTGAGCAAGAGTTTTGTCTTTTCCTAGATGATTCCAATAAAGGAAGTTCATCCTTTGAGAATGTCTGGGTTGTTGATAGTGGTGCAACCAGACATATGACTGGAATATATGACTCTTTTCAGATGATCACAATGTTGGGACCGGGACACTTGATTCAGACATATGTTGATAGTTCCCAGTTTGCTATACGAGGAGCTGGAACTATCAGGTTCCAACTAGATTTCAAAGAGTTCCTGGATATACATGGAGTATTGTTTGTACATGGGATGAAAATCAGCAAACTCTCATTTTCATCCTTTGAGGATAAAGGCTTTGGGATAATGTTCATGTATGGCCATGTCTTCTTGTATCGGAGAGATGAGCCAGTTGGTACCACCATCTTATTATGAGATCGCAAGGACATACTGTATATCCTGAGAGGGCATATTGTACAATCAAGATCAAGACCAGGAGGGTGGCTATCAGAGCCAGAGGATGAGGATAATACTGCATTTCATAGCTATGGACCTGAAGAGGACAGTGACTCTGGAGGCTCAGCCAGTCAAGTGATGGTGCATATGAGCAGGTTGATGAGACTCGGGTCGAGTCTCAGGCTTCAGAGTTTCAATTCGAGGGAGAGCATATGTTTCCGAGATCGATTCCAGACCAAGAGGGAGTTGTTGCAGGAGTTAGAGATGGAAATAGTGTTGCAGACCTTCCTCGTTAAGAGGGAGTGTTGAAAAGTTAACTCTGAAGGTCCTCTTTATAGTTTTGGGTGTTGTGTGATAAAGAGGACATGTAATTTGTTCCCTGTGTACATTTATGCATAAAGTGACTTATATATAAATAATGAAGTTTTGTACTTTATTGTATTGGGTCTCACTTAAAAGATATTTAATAATTAAAGTGAATTATTATTAAATAAGAGTGCATTAAGTGAGAACCCTAGATTTTGTAAAAAGCATCTCAATCATAAGATCAAGTTGGTTAGATGAGGTAGCTACAAAATGTAAAGTATAAAAGTAGGGTTGAGGACAAATTAGAGACACCACCATTAATGAGGAGAGACAAAGAAGATTGAGACTGAAGGGCAGAGAGAAGATTGAGACTGAAGGACAGAGAGATACCATAGAGTGGGCACAATTTCCATTGCAAGCAGCAACAAGGTACAACCACATTAATTGCATCCTATCAAAATCTGTACGGCACGTGTGAGGCACAGATTCCGAGGCAACATCGTACAACAGTTTGACAGGGCATTTATTGCAGGATGGCACGAATCCTGAGCCAACAGAAAAGTACAGAATCTCTAGATTCCATACAATCCACACGTGCAAAATCGATATAGTCTGTACTTGCACGTGTGAAGGTACAACAGGTCATACAATACGGTTGGCACAGAATTCGAGGTAATTTGTTGTAGAAGTGATTTTTGGGAATTTTTCCTGTAGAGGTCAGAAGAATTTTTTTCCTGTGTTGTTGGAAAAATTTCTGAGTTTCTCCTTTTAATGATAATTTCTTCTTTCTAGGGTTTTCCCTAGGAGATGGAGTTTTGCCTGGTCTATTGACCAAAATTTTTGTGTATTCATGTGTGAAATATGTTCTTCAGTCTTGGAAAGTTCTTAATCTTTGTGATTTATATTTCAAATTAAGATGTAACTTTTAATCATAAACCTCAGATATATCAAGTGTTTGACATAATGTGTAAATGAGAAATTTCATATTAAGTCATTGAATTTCTTCACATACACAATGGTGAGACTGAACAAACCCACAAGCCTTTGAAAACTATCGAAATATTGTAACTTCGAAGAATGTTCTATTGTAATTTATTCAGAGATGTTTTATTCCTCTGTCGGGATGTTATTATTGTATTTGGTCATCTTAGTCATAAGGTAAAACCTCCCTTGTAAGCCGGGTCGATAGAATCCTCCAGAAAGTAATATTATATTGTTTTGAGTCTTCCTAGGTAAGTCATCCCAGTTAAGTTTGTTGGGGTCGACGTAGTTAGTGAAAAAGTCAAGTGGAAGATAAAGTATAAATAGGAGTGATGTGATCTTGATTTGGACACACACTCACTTGTGTAATTCGCGTAGGAGAGAAAAAGAGAGAGAGATCTGCAAGGAGAAGGAGCACTTGTTTGGGGTTTTATCTTTGTACTTTTGATCATCTTATGTTGAGGAAGTTTTGTTGGGTTTTCTCCCTCTAGAGGGTTTCCCAGGATAAATTTGTGTCTACCTTGTGATTGTGTTTCTTCCAGTGATCTTGTATATGTTATTGTTGTGAAATTGAATTGAATACAAATGTTATCTATCTTAGCATATTGAATCTTAACATGGTATCAAAGCAAGCATGAATAGGACAGCTTTCACAAGGTGAAACTCTCTCTCTTCTCCCTCCGGCAAGAAATTAGAGTTTCTATCGAAGTTGGAAGTTTGGAAATCTGATTACATGGATATATTTCTTGAAAGCAAAGGATGAAGTATTTGAAACTTCAAGAAGTTCAAAGCCTTGATAGAGAATCATTCAGAAAAAAGAATCAAGACACTAAGAATAGACAATGGTGGAGAATATACTTCAAAAGAATTTGAAGCATTTTGTAAAGAAGCTGGAATCAAAAGGAAACTAACTACACCTGAGTCCCCACAATCCTCCACAGAATGGTGTTGCGGAAAGAAAGAATAGGACCATTATGGAAGTAGTGAAGACAATGATACATGATCAAGATCTTCCAATGTATCTATGGGTTGAAGCAGCATGGACGACAGTTTATGTACATAATAGATTATCCCATAGTGCCCTTGGATTGAAGACTCCAGAAGAAATGTTCACAAAAAAGAAGCCTAAAGTGAGCCACCTCAAGATATTTGGTGTCCCAGTATATGTTCACATACCAAAAGAAAAGAGAACCAAGTTGGACCCTTCGAGAAAGAAGAGAATATTTGTTGGATACTGTGAAGTCTCAAAAGCCTTCAAAATGTACATTCCAGGATTCCATCACATGAAGATTAGTAGAGATGTAGCATTTGATGATGAACCAGCTCTCAAGAGATCCAGAAAGTGTCAGCATGAAGAACTATATGAAGAACATGTACATCCCAAAAATGTAGAAGTTGCACCCTCCCCCGAAGATGAAACACCAAAAGACCATGATATGCTAGGACCTCAAGAACCTCCCACTATGAATGTCATGAAAGAGAAATCTTGCCTGGGCAAGAGAAATTATATAAGAAGCAGAGATGTATGGAGCTCCATAAGGCTCCACAAGATTAAGCAAGAAGCCAAAGTCATTTTCCAATTATGTGGCTTTGATGTGTGATCTTGTAGATCAAGAACCTACCAATTATGAACAAGCTATACAGAATAAAGAATGGGTAGAAGCAATGACGAATGAATACCAATCAATAATGAAGAATGATGTTTGGGATATAGTTCCCAAACTAGAAGGCATAAGTGTGGTATCCTCCAGGTGGATCTACAAGATAAAGCATGCAGCTGATGGAAGTATTAAGAAATACAAGGCAAGGTTTGTGGCTAGAGGATTCTCTCATAAAGAGGGAATTCATTATGAAGAGACATTTGCGCCAGTAACAAGGTACACTTCCATTAAAACCATCATGGCACATGCATCCATGATGAAGTGGAGTTGACACCATATGGATGTGAAGACAACTTTCCTGAATGGTGTTATTGAGGAAGAAGTGTACATATAACAGCCACAACGATTTGAAATTGAAGATATACAGACTCACGTATGCAAGTTGAAGAACGATTTATATGGATTGAAGCACGCTCCTAAAGCTTGCTATGGAAGGATAGATAGCTTTTTGACGAGCTTGGGCTTTGCCAAAAGTAAAGTTGGCCCTAACCTTTACTTTAAGGTTATAGATTATGAACCTGTCATATTATTGTTGTATGTGGATGATTTTTTTCTGACAGGAAATGAGTAACAGATTGTAGAGTGCAAGAAGAAGCTCGCTAAAGAATTTGAGATGAAAAACCTTGGATTGATGCACTATTTTCTAGGTCTGGAAGTACGACAGAACCGAGAAGGAGTCTTTCTCAACCAAGGAAAGTATGTTGTGGAAATCTTAAAAAGATTTAACATGTTGGAAATGTAAAGCCATGACCACACCCATGGATACCAACCTAAAGTTGTTAGCTGATGAATCATCAGAGTTAGTGAATGTGACTCGGTACAGACAGATTATTGGGTCGTCGATGTATCTGACTAATTACAGGCCAGATATATGCTTTGTTGTGAACACCCTGAGTCAATATCTAGTTGACCCTAGACGTGTTCACCTAGTCGTTGTAAAGCATGTGATGTTGACTCACATGCTAAGGTACCTGAAACATACGATAGACTTTGGTCTATACAATGTTGGAGATCTTGACTATAGATTGTATGGTTAGATAGATGCAGATTGGGTTGTAAGTGTCTTGAAGAGGAAGAGCACCTCAGGTAGATGTTATTGTCTGGGATCTGCATGATCTCATGGTTTAGAAGAAAGCAGTCCAGTGTTTCTCTCAGCACAGTTGAAGCAGAGTATATAGCATCTTGTTCTACTAGTTGTGAAGCCATATGGCTTCGAAAATTGATGTCAGGTCTATTTGACTTGGAGTTGGATACCACGGTGATTCTATGTGACAACCCGAGTTGTATAAAGATGACAGAGAACCCAGTGCTCCATGAGAAGTCAAAGCACTTAGAAATCCAACATTTTGACATACGGGATATGGTACAAAAGGGAGCTATAAAGCTCCAGAGTGTGAGCATTGATGAGCAAGTTGTTGATCTGTTGACTAAACCTCGGTCTCGAGTAAAGTTTGAGTACTTCCATGACAAGCTTGGTGTGGTTCAAAAGGACCTTCTTCGAAAGGGGGAGTAGTGATGATGATGTTGAAGTGGGATTGTATCATCCCTGGACATTAGTCATTAAGTGATCTGCATACTTTTATCTCTGTGATGTGGTTGGGATTGTATCATCCCTGGGCATCAGTCCTAAAGTGATCCGCAAACTTTCATCTTCGTGATGTGGTTGGGATTGTATCATCCCTGAATATTAGTCCTAAAGTGATCCTCAAACTTTTGTCTCAGTGATGTGGTTAGGATTGCATCATCCTTGGACTTATGTCCTAATGTGAGAGGGATGGATCATCTCGTAATTGGATCATGTGTGTCTTCAGTTATGTTGTTTCAGATGATGTTGTTGTTGAGCGAAAGATCAAGTGTTGCTGTAGACGATCGCGGGATCGAGCGCTGCAAAAGATGAAGATCAAAGATGAAGACTCGGTGTTGTGGAAGATGATGCTCTAGTACTGAAGATATTGAAGATGTTTCAGTGACTATTCCAGTTGTTGATGTTGTTGAATAAAACTTCCAATAATTTAGAGATGTATCACTTTGCGGTTGTTGATGATGCTCTCTATCCTTGCTCCTACAGTTGATGATGCTACTGTCAGTATAATACCCTTCTCGTTAAGGGAAAGTGTTGAAATATTGTAACTTGGAAGAATATTCTATTGTATTTTATTATTGTAATTTATTCGAAGATGTTTTATTCCTACGTCGGGAGGTTATTATTAAATTTGGTCATCATAAAGTCATGAGGTAAAACCTCACTTGTAAGTCGGGTCGAAACCCTCCCTTGTAAGTCGGAACCCTCCAGAAAGTAAAAGTATATTGTTTCGAGTCTTCCTAGGTAAGTCGGCCCTGTTAAGTTTGGTGGGGCCGACCCAGTTAGTGAAAAAGTCAAGTGGAAAGTAAAGTATAAATAGGAGTGATGTGCTCCTCATTTGGACACACCCTCACTTGTGTAATTTGCATAGGAGAGAAAGAATGAGAGATATCTACAAGAAGAAGGAACACTTGTTTCGGGTTTTGCCTTTGTACTTTTGATCATCTATATTGAGGAAGTTTTTTTGGTTTTATTCCAGTGTTCCACGAGAACGCACCTCCCAGGGTTGGGGGCTCGCCCCCTACGCTTCTCACGCCCCGGGGGTTGGGCGGCTCCATGGGAAACGTTTCCCAGCGCCACCCTTTCTGCGAAACTTGGGGAAACACAAGTCTAGGAGTTTCTCGGATTGGGGGGCTCCCACACGCCCCCTCCTGAAAATGGGGGGCTCCGACAGGCCCCCACTGTCGTCGATTTTTAAAATTTGTTTACTTAAAAAAGAAATTATTTATCTTAAATTTTAGGCTTTTACACTAAATGGTCATCTTAAAATGAAATAGAAACAAATAAAAAGAAACAAACATCGATATGATATGCTTGGCTATAACGATTACATTAAATTACACTAAACTCTTCAGGAACATAAGCATGCTAGTATGCAAATGGTGATGGGATGATGAATTGATATGTTTATATGTTGGGGTTCATATTTTTATTATTTTTCCTTTTTCTTTTTTTATAATTTTAGAGACCAAACCCCTATGCTAGGGACCCTGACGCCTCCCCCCCCCCCGTCCCCCAAAATACCCCAAAATTTTGGGGTGTCTCTACACGTCCCCAATGTGCGTTTCCCCGCTCCCACGCCCCCGCGTCCCGAAAACTTGGTGGAACACTGTTTTATTCCCCTAGAGGGTTTCCCAGGATAAATCTGTGTCTATCTTGTGATTGTGTTTCTTTCAGTGATCCTGTATATGCTATTGTTGTGAAATTGAATTGAATACTAATGTTATCTATCTTAGCAATTGAATCTTAATAAAATCCTCTTGAACGTCTTCCCTTCTAGTGCTTGAAGTTATTATAAAAACTAAGATGTGTTTCTATTTCTTGCAAAATATTGCATAACTAGTAATTTCTCTGCATGACTGCTTCATGAACAACTGATTTAAGAACCTTGATCAGAAACCTTCTGCCCATCAACTATTTAATATCTTATTCTATCTCTCTAATCATTCCAAACAAATGTTTTGTCTGTCTTCTACATGTAAAACAAGTTCCTGAGGACCTGCTAAAGAACATAGTTTATCGTTCCAAATCGTAAGCCAAAAATAACTTATTCAAAGTTCTGAAGGTAACCTGTGCAAATCTATAGCTACAATTGCATACTAAAAGCAGTAAATTAGCAGAAAATTGGCATGATAGTTTCCATTTCCAATGTCCCGACTCTCCAAAAACTTCATCAGAAATTATTCAATGCAACAAAAGCAATAACACTCGATCATTCCAACTGGAAAAGAACACAATCAACTTCCAATATAAATCAAGGTGCATAGAAATCACCAGGAAGAAGAGCTGCCGCACGCACAGCTGCTGCACCAGCTGGACCTAGTGCAACAGGATCATATGCTACTAATGCATAATTGTGCACAGGATGCAAAAAAACCACCTGCACGATATTTGAGATCTAATTACTTGTAGAAAGAACTCATTCAGTAGGAAGGTATTACCAAATTAGTATTGCAAAACTGAAGAGAATCACATGCACTATAGTGGCTGTGAGAGATTAAAATGCATTCCAAGGAGACAGATGTGCATGCCTTTGATTGGTTGATCAGTTACCTCTGCGGGAATTTCCATTGGGTATGCAGCAAATGCTAACATTACATCTGATACAGAAATGGCAACTGTATTCTTATCAACAGCAACTAATCCCATGGTAGCAGAATGATAGACCACCACCCCCGTCCCAAAAAAATGCTGAGCATGCACACCATCAAGCATGGACGATGGTGGTATATGGACCTGCATATTTATAATGGTTTTCCACATATCATATACCATGATAAGAAAATATCGAAGAAAAGTAAATAAAATACATAAATATTTAAACTGTTTACCATGCCAAAACTCTACTCCAACATTTATTGACCAAATACATTAAAAATTGGAATGCTTAGCATCTCCAAGCTCTACTCTAACTAGATGGATATGGATGAATCAATCTGTATAGATACACTCCCATCAAAATAAATAGATGAATGAATCTATATAATTTTATCTTCCCCTTCTTTTCTCATATTGTCCCTGAAATGAACAATGTTCATTTACTAGCAAAAATCCAACATAAGGACAGTGAACAAAAATCCATATAGACCAGTAAATAATAATTGATGGATAGATATATGTTACACCGTATCTAAGTGTAATGAGCTAGCCTGTATCCGGGTTAAGGAGGCAGATGTTCCATCTTCAGAATATGATTGAATAAATGATTAATATATATATATATAGATGATTAATTACAATGGATATGGCCGCCTTAAATATGGCTTGGCCCTCAAATATTGAAGAGACACTTCTCTTCATGAACTATATTTAATATTATTAATTACTATCACTAATGGTTACCTATTTATTTACTATTTTATTGTTGTAACATCCCCTTCCCCTTAGGAAAGCTTCGTCCTCAAAGCTTAGATTATTGTTGTCGTCTTTTTATTCTTGTTTTCTGTTGAAACAACGTCATTACTTCCTTTATGTCTTTTGTTTTAGAACTTGTATTAGGTATGTGCTTGGTCTTTGCGCGATAGTTTGTCAATTTTCCTTCACTTGTAACTTGAATTTGTACTCCATTCCGTTTATTATTGTTGTCCCATATTCCATGTACATGAATACGAAGAATATTCTTGTGACTGACCATATCAAGCCAACAAAATGAAGGATATTTATGGTCCTTCATAGCTTAAAAGATGTCTATTGGATGTGCAATATTCATCATCAACCATTTTAATGCCATCTTTGTTCTTGGTTTACATTTTTCATGATTGTGTTTATGTTCTTACTTTGTTCTAGAAATCGTTTGTCCCACGATACTTTGGATGTCATCATGTAATGTTTCTCTTTTATTAGCCTTACGAGTTTTCTCGAGAAGTGACGTCTCCTAAGGCTTCTCACACTCGAAGTCGCCAGATAGTGTTACATTTAGGTTTCTCCAGGGTGGTGGAACAATTAAGGTAGAAGATGAATCTAAAATATCTGATTTCTTTGACTTGAATTACTTTGCATACTGTAGGATCCATCTTTTGTCATTGTATTGATTGTCATTATTATTATCAACAACACTGGCTTGACTCTTATTATGATCTTGATCAAGCCCATTTTTATTTTTATCAATTATAATATTGTTATTTTGGCCATCCCTAACATATTTTGAATCCTTGTCTTGTTTATTGTCTTGATCGACTTTGTTGCTCTCATTTTTGTTTGACATACTGGTTTGACATATCTGTGCTGCTAATATGGTTTGTAGACCTTAAGTTTTTTAATACTTATATTATTGTATTCTAGTTCTGTATTATGATGCTCAGCTTTTGTGCCATGGTGCTCATCTTCTATGTCATCGCGCTCATCTTGTCATTTAAATCTTTTTGTTTCTCATTCATGACGTCTAGTTTGCCATCAAGTCTTCTTTCTAATACTAGAACAACTTCGTCTTTGATTTCTTTCATAAGTGTTGCATTGCTATTTTTCATTTCTTCCTTCCAACTTGTTTGGCTGGCCACTGAGGCCTTAATGTCCTTCTCCAATTTCTCAAATTTGTCTTTTAATTTCGTCATAGCTTGGGTTCTGGTATGCGAAGGTGTGTATTTGGAACCAATTTTGCTTTATATGGGATGAATGCCGCTTAATATTCAAAGCGGTGAAAAACACTAATAATTATCTAATTATATAATAATATATTGTTTGTTATATTATATGGTAAGAAAATGTTAATAACAATAATTTATAATAATAATAATATTATTATTATTATTAATAAAAATAATTTATAATAATAATATTATTATTATTATTATATAATTTATTTTTTTCTAACCCTTCTTTTTGTGTGTGGATGTGTGTTGTAGGGATGTTGTGGAAATGGTGTTAGAGAGGAGTGCGTAGAGGTTGGAGGAGTCATAGCAGCATGGGAATGAATGGCGATGGTAGATGAGGGGTGGGAGTTGTGTGAGAGGAGCAAGCAGAGGTAGTGGAGTGTAGGGGGGACGAGTGCAGGTGGAAGGAGAGCGTAGCGGTGGGAGGAAGTGGATGCGAGGGGGAGCACACATGTGGGAGCACGTAGGTCACGTGGAGGGAGGAAGGGGGCTATAGGTTAAGAATGGCAGGCGGGAAATGACGGGAGGGTCGTGTGATTGGTGGACAAACTGTGGAGATGACGAGGGGCAATCACAAGGGAGGAGGGAGCAGCGGCCAAGCAGATTGAGGGCGCGCAGTCTGCGAAGAGGGAGTGTTGTCAAGAAAGGTCGAGGGTGGGCAGTGAGGAGTATTGGCGAGATCTGGTGAGAACGGGGGTAGGCAGTAGGGTGTAGAGAAGTGGAGTGCAAGCGAGAGGGGGGCAAACTGCAAAGCAAATGAAAAAGGTGGTGTGGAGGAGGTAGGGCATTGGAGTCGAGGTGCGGTGGAAGAGAGGAGTGGGAAGAATGGAGTGCATGGTGAAGGGAGGCGCAGAGGAAATGCTGTGGTAGGAAGAGCATTGTTGGTGGAGTGTGAAGATAGTGTGAGCGCGAGGGAGGACGGCATTAGTGGTGAAACGATGGAGTGGAGGGGGTGGCATGCGAAAGAGTTAAGGCCCAGGAGATGGGAAGAGTGCAGGGAGAGCACACGGTTATGGAGGGAAATGGCACAGGGAGTCGTAGGTAGAGGAAAAAGTGGTCGTGTAGGATAATTAGTGGGTGCATTTGGTATGAAGGGAAAATGGGAAGAGTGTAAATGCTTTGGAGGGATGAAGGACTGGTGTGTGATATTTGAAGGGAGTGGAAAGAAGGGAATGCATGTGAGCAGAGAAATGGAAAGAAATCAAGCTGAGAGAGGAGCAACCGCTCTGATACCAATGTCATACCGTATTCGAGTGTAATGAGCTAGCCCATATTCGAGTTAAGGAGGAAGATGTTCCATCTTCTGAATATGATTAAATAAATTATTAATATATATAGAAATGATTGATAACAATGGATATGGCCGCCTTAAATATGGCTTGGCCATCAAATATTGAAGATACACTTCTCTTCGTAAACTATATTTAATAGTATCAATTACTATTACTAATGGTTACCTATTTATTTAATATTTTATTGTTGTAACAATATATGATAAAGACAATTTACATTTACAATGACCATCATGATGCTATATATACACATTGACTAGTTACATGTTTGAATAAACATGCCCCTTAGTTAGGACATGTGTCTCTCCATTAATTATTGTTTAATTATTATTATTACCATAGTAGCATAATTCAAGTATGAATACGGATACGAATACAATTTGATACGGAAAAAATACATAACGAAAAAATCCAATACGAATAAAATATGGAAGTAGACTTCTTATATATAATATTTTTAATTAAACATACAAAAATATATATAACAACTATATAAAGTAAAATATGAACAATACTTTTAATGAAATATTAAATATCAAATAATAAATTTTAAACTTAAAAAAAATCATTATTTTTTTAAAATATATTTTTTATAACCAAAATTACTATTTAAAAAACAAAAAATTAATGCACTTAGTATGAGAGATAAAACTCTTAGTTATTATTAATTCTTAATTATTTTAAGAAGAAAGTAAATAAGTATTTACCACTATGTATATTTGGAATTAATTAATGAATGCTTAAATTGAATTACTAAGTATGATATTGAAAGGTATTTATTTTATAATGTTTGAATAATTAAAATTTGGTTTTTAAAATTAGTTTTCAAAATTAGCCCATATTCATATTAAATATGGATCAAATATTCGACGAATTTTGAGTTGTTCGGAATTTCCGTACACAAAAGGCTAATACAACCGAATTATGCTACTATGATTATTACTATTATTTACCGTCTGTGTTGCATGGATACCGTTCCCACTCTTCAGGAAACTCGTTCCAAAGGTTCCTGCATTCCTGGGAACTTGAGAACCGGCACGAAACATTCCAATTGTAGTGGGAACAGTTTCAGTTACCTAGGAGCATTTTGGAAACTTCACAGTTAAAAAATGGGAACGTAGGAACTCCGTGGTAGATGTTACCATCGAGGGGCACCTCTGCAAGTTCCCCAAAACTACGGGAAAGGCCACGAACACCTCGTCGAAGATGGAATGGCCACACGTTCCCAAGCTTGTGGGCACCACAAAACTGGTTTTCTAGCGCCAAAATCTCCTGTGAATTCCCTGATTACTCGACGAAAGAAGCCTAAATTATTCCTACAAGTAAACCCCCCCTCTCTTCAAGTTGTTAGCATTTTGTAACGCGAAGGTACTCCTGCATCAGGTGCCTAGGTGTAGGAGTCCGAGGTGATGTGAAGTCTCATTTAATGTCATTAAGTGACCTTATTAATGTGCATTTATTAAAGTACATTTTTTATGTGACTTTATGATATAAATGTGAGTTGCACTTTATTATGTTTATAAAGGGACTTTAAACCATAAAATGTACTTATATAAAATTTAGGGAAAAGTGACTTTCCGAAAAGAAAAAATTCAGTGTATAGTTCACTTAGGAAACTTAAGTGAACTTGAGATTAGATCCCAGCCATGGATCTTAAGATCAAGATTTAATCTCAAGCGTGGAATTTGAAACTCGTGTAGGTTACCCTAAGGAGGGAAATAAAAGAGTAATGAGACTTCATTTGTATAGATCTCAAGAGAAGCTGAGGAGAGGCACGAGTTCCAAGAAAGAGAGAGAGAATACACTGAGAAGAGATGGAGAGGAAGACTATGGAAGAGGCATCTAGTTAGCACACACTTCAAGGTGAAGAAGGCAAAGATCTGGGACGCATTTCCAGATTTATAGTTTGAGAGAGGGCATACTTCCCAAGAGATTTGGGGTGGCACAACACCCAAGACAAGACTGTAGCAGCAAAAAGGAACTATACTGCTGAGTTTTATGACAGGCCGTACTGTTGGAATAGAAGTTGTTTTGCCGATGGTGACAA
This sequence comes from Pseudotsuga menziesii, assembly GCA_001517045.1. Lineage (NCBI taxonomy): Eukaryota > Viridiplantae > Streptophyta > Pinopsida > Pinales > Pinaceae > Pseudotsuga > Pseudotsuga menziesii. The sequence goes on from LPNX010031739.1 coordinate 86,684, forward strand.
ACCATACTGTACATTTGAAGGCACAAATTTCTAGGCCGAGTTATATGCACAAAAATCGAGCTCATTAATAGCAGAGGTGATTCCATCATGTCTGCACTTTATTTCTCATGTTGACATGTTGTTTAAGGTGACTGTAGTAGTTCGTATAACTCACTGGAACTATCAGTTCAAACAGTGAAGTTGGCTCAGATTTCTTGGTGTTGGGGCATAGTTTTAAAAGCGTAAGACCGTCTAGATTATTGTTGTTACAGCTAATTGTAATCTATAAAATTTCCATAAGAAGCTCAAAAAAATAAACTCTCTCTTGACTGGTTTTCTGTAATGTCCTCTTCTGCTTAGGCATTGAGGACCGACCCGCTAACCTATGAGATTCCTGCAGGATCGAGCAGGTACTGATAGTTAGGGAATCAGCAGAAGACTAATGCCATATACAGAAGATCTAGGGCATCAATATTATATCATCATTGGGTCGAAGAGGGCCACCAGAGCCAAAGGCCACCTGCATGCATAACATCTGAGCATTATTCAATGATCCCTCACCCGATTAAGTCTCCATGCGCATGCATGCAAGTCAACTGCAAATTAGAAGTTAAAGTGACCTAATTAGGTCAAAATTTAGGGTTTTCACAATTGAAAGTTATAAAAGAAAGATAAAGTGAATAGAGAAGACACTTATGTGATTATTGATTTGTGGGGTCGAATTGGAGAGCTCGGCGAGCTAAGTTGGGGTTGAGCGCATGCTCAGCTAACTAGTGTATTTCGGCAGCGAAATCTATCTGACCTAGTTCATCATCAGGCTAGATCATCCAGGTTCAGAACTAGTTCATCATCATGTTAAATTCAGCAGTTATTTCGGGAGGTTGATTATTCATCCTGCCAGAGAGTTTCACCATCACACCGTGTCACCGTGGTCAGAGACCAAGCAATTAATTTTCCTATCTAGAGGGTTCAAAACTTCCGCATGTTACTTCCATTCATCCCAGAGCACCTCCATTACCCTTCCCCTAGAAGAAGGACTGTTCAGCTTGAGTATCCAGCGAGTTATCATCAGTGCTCCCTTTTCTGGAAGCGCTATTCTGCATGGGCGAATAGATTTAAGGCATTGACGTTCTGGGCTAGTGTGCCTCTGTTTCTTCCGCATGTTGCTTCCATCACCATCAAAGGGGTATTATAACCCTAGTGAATATCATCCGAGCTTTCAACAGCTGCTTATTTATTATTCTGGAGCATATACAGTTTGAGAGGAGGGTGCATTCACCTGTGGAGGACAATTTGGTTTATCTCCCTATTCCTCCGGCAAAATCCTTGCATGCTAGGACCATCCTCTTCACCATCGGCTGATCTATATATTGGTATGTACATGCATTGATTTCTCCTATTTTATAGCATCTCAATATTTTCTAGGGCACACGTCTGCATTCAACTGCATGCATGCAAGATTGGGGTTTGCTTTCCTATTTTATTGAGGCATAAGTCTATTAGCCATCTATTGTACACACATAAAAAGAAAAATACTAGTTTGGGATATTACATTTTCCCGAAGGCGTGGGGTTTTTCCAGGGTCTATTTTTTGACCAAAATTCCTGTGCATTAATTATGTTTACAATCTACTGATATATCTTATTCTTATGCTGCAACTTGTATTTATGAACAGCTAGAAATGTTTATTTATGCTTGGGTCAAGTATAATGTGGTTGGCTTATTATTATTGACTGAGATCAGTGGTTCATAAACTGTTTGACAAAAATTCTCTATGGCTTTGTAAACAACAACTCGAATTTTCCTTGTTTTTCATCATGGTATCAGAGCAAGGGCTCTAAGTTTCAACGGATTGTTGGAGCAGCAAAGAATGCAAGTAATTTGCATGAGAAGTGTCAATTTAGTACAGTTGTTTGTGCAAGAGAATTGCTGGGTGTGACAGCTGAGAAGTGAGTTTTTACACAGGTGAGCAAACGTTGTTTTGTTTGAGAGCAGTTTATGTACTTCATAATCTCAAAGAAATGGCCACCAGTTTGAGGTTGGAAGAAAGGCTATATGGAGCAGGGAATTTTGTTCCATGGAAGGCTACGATAGTGCTTATTTTGGAGGAAAATTAACTTTAGGATGAAGTGGTGCATGTGGTGCATAGCATGCAGGCGAATCCAATTCAAGTTCCTGCTTTCGGCGATGCACAAGCACTAGCAGCCTTTAACAAAAAGGACATCAAGGCTAGGTGGATCATCCTTGATGCGGTTAAGCACCATGTTATCCCACATATCTCAGCTAAAGACCGTGCATTTAAGATGTGGGATGCTTTGACTAGCTTATAGGAGAGCTCAAATGAGAATCGAAAGATGGTTCTGACTTTGAGGCAAAAACTAAGAGAAACCAAAATGACCAAGACTGAGAATGTTTCTTCTTACCTGACCCACATATCTCACGCTCGTGGTGAGTTGGGTGTTGTTGGCGAGAAAGTGGATGATGTAGAGTTGGTCAGAGTAGCCTTGAATGGTTTCTCTCAACCTTGGTATGATTTTGTACGTGCAATTGTAGCAAGAGAGAATTTGCTTTCATGGGCTAGACTTTGGGATGACTTCACTCAGGAGAAGCTGAGATCTACCTCCACTTCCAGAGGTCAGTAGAAAGAAGTTGATGAAGAGAATGTGGCTCTTGCAGCCAAGGGCAGGAAGAAGAAGGGTAGCTCGAGCAATGGAGCAAAATTTGAGATAGATATGCGAAATGTGAGATGCTTTTCTTGCCAGGGCTATGGACACTATGCTAGGCAGTGTCCTCACAAGAAGAAGCACAAGAAGAAAAAAGAGTCTGACGTTGCCACTTTAGCTGAACTGGAAGAGTTTGCGAGAAAATTCGAGAAGGGGTTCTCGCTAGTCTCAGTTATTTTAGGCAGCAGCATGGCTAAGTGTGAGGGTTGTGGAGCATGGTACATTAATGGCGGTGTAACACCCCGATTTTGACCCCGTTTGCATTAAATATGCATGATACATATATTGTAAATAATCATCGTGCGGAGCCAAAGGCAAAGGCCCCACCATCGATTTGGTTATGTTATGTTTCGGATAGAAATCGTCACCGATGGTATATCGAGACATACGACATATATTAATGTTGTGGCATCATGTAACTATGCATTTTAATTAAGTAACCCCTGTTGAAAACCCTTGTTTCACAGCAAGCTGGTTTAATGAACAATTTCTTCTATTTCACTTCAGCCGGTTATGCAAGGCTTGAAGTTACTTATGAAATTTATCTTGAACAATTTAAACACGCTGAAAACAACTAACAGGCTGTAATTAAACACATGCACACCATAAAATTTGACACAGTGATTTTTGGCAAATTTGCCCTAGATAAAACCCCCACGGGGAAAACCAGTTTTGAGATGAGAGCTTTTATTATTTCTTCAGTAAAATGTAGGACAGAAAATGAAAGATGAAAATACAACTTATCTCCACCAGAAATTCTCTCAGCAATAAATGCACATGTGCAGCAAACCCTAGCCGTACATCTCCTCGAAATCTGTGCCGATCTGACAGCAGATCCGTACAGCAAACCAGCCGTACAAATTACCTCGAAATCTGTGCCTATTTATTGCAGTCCGTACACCTGTTCGTACAGCATTAAATGCAGTCGTACATACCTCGAAATCTGTGCCGATTTGCTCAGCCGTACACCTGTCCGTACTCCTCGATAATTGTGCAGCATTTAATTCGGCCGTACACCTCGGGAA
>LPNX010031739.1:90485-121934 GCA_001517045.1 Pseudotsuga menziesii
AACCCCAACCAGCTATGTTCACTGCAACCAAATTGAGAAGGGGCATGATTCCTAAGGATAAGGAGGGGGAATGTTGAATCTTGAGCCATGGGGGAAAGGCCATGTGTCACCACTCTTTTTGCTCACCCTCCCTTGTCTCATCAAACGACCATCTTAATTGTTCTGTTGGTGGTTGGAGCCGTTAATGCTGGCAATGGAGTGTGGAAGGACTGCCATGCCTTGCCCACACGCACACTCCACCAAGCTGACCCTTTACACTGACAGAAAGACCACTACACCCACGATCCCACTCTCCCACGACGGCACTCCCTCCCTCGCGGACGATTCAGTTTCCTCACGTGGGCTGAGCTAAAAGGATCCACGATCCATTGTGTGAGGGTTGGCCCTTTCCTCTCTCACATCGATTTACCAACTGGTGGTTATGTTCTTCTTTCTATTCACGCAGAGAATCGAATTTCCCCTGGACACTATTGGACTGTGTTTCCTCCACGCATTGTCAACTGTGTTTTTCCTTTACAATGTGGTATTTGCCGTAGATTGCTGTGGTTTTCCCTGTGGTTCATTAGTTGTTGTTTCCCCACTCTTATTGGCCGAGTTGCCTTGCGATTTGGGGTTGTTGTAGGTTGCTGTGGGATCATTTTGGCCACGATAGGGCCAAGAACGATCTAGGGAGTTGCATATCCCCTGTCAAAGCTTTAATAGCTGGCTGTTGCATGCACGCAGTGGTTTTGTCCTCGGACTGCATTGGAGTGGTGAATGAGGGCCTAATGTGCTTGATAAACCTGGTGGGTTAGGAACCACACAGACAGAGCTAGTGGGCTAGTTTTCTTCTCCACCATCCCTAAATAGCACTGGAAGGGGGATCAAGGTCTGAGGGACTGCGTTGCAAAGAAAGGACTGATTTCCTTGTGTTGGGTGTGTGTGGGTCTTCTAGAAGCCAGGTTGGTTCTGGTGTCGGTGTCCATAGCTCTTCAATGAGCTCACTAGCTTAGCATATAGCCTTTCCCAGCTCTTGGATGGCCTGATAAACCCAACTCGATTGGCTTGGCTGATATGTTGTTCGCCTGATAAACCCAACTGTGTTGACTTGGCTGAAATGTGTACCCTTGCGGTATTGTTATCCTTGGCTATGTGTAAGCCTGTTAGTTCCTTATTCCTTGGGGAATCATGCCCAGCTCGGGGGTGGTAGCGTTGCTGAGAGATTAAAGAGCACGCGGGCCTATGGTTGGGTGGAACGTTGCAGCGACGTCGCTGGTTGCAGAACAAGTTCTTTATAAGATAAGATTCTTTCCTAACTTGTGTCTGCAACTATATTTGCCATTGATGAATGATGACGTGCATATTGAATGTTGAATCGTATATGAATGCATGTTGTTTGCTTCCGCTATGTATATGAATGATTAATGCATCGTAATATGTTTTATGTTTTTAAATATCATACTTCAGCATTACATGTAGTATGTTCTTGTTCATGGGGCTAGATGCCCGGATGTTTGGTGTATGGCAGGGTCCTCTTCGCCGATCGGAGGGTTGGGGACGTTACAATATGGTATCAGAGCTTTGGTTGCAGCATGGGCCTGAATGGGCTGTGAAGATGCAGTGACAGAGCTTATCTTGCAGCATTTGGGCCTCAAAGGGTCATGAGAAACAGTCAACAGAGGCAAGATTGTCTACTGCCAGAAGAAACCAGGAGAAATGGATGATGACAAGAAAATTCACAAAAATTTTCTAAGTGCCAAAATTGTCGGCTCATCGAAAAACTTAGTGACAAGTTCTTCTGATGCAACAGAGCACTTAGCGGGAAGGCCACCCGACGGACAGTAATCGGAAGGAAATTGAGGAAAGGTTGCGTTCGTCAGCCGTCGGCTCATCGGAGGACTAAGGGAGAAGGTCCTCCGACACAGCGGAACTTATAGTTTGAAGCTCACCCGACACCGCTGAAGTGTTAGTCTGAAGATTACTCGTAGCGGGAGAAATTTCAAAAATTTGACGAAGTAATGAAATCATCGACGATCGGCGATGATTAGTTGATCGTGTCGCTGATGCTTAGGTTATTGTGCGCCGCCGTTGCGGAAGGCTAGAGGACTATCCTTCCGACGGATAAAGCCTCTGACTGCCGATGCCGCAAAGGAAAGACGTTTCGACAGCCGACGCAGTGAAAGATTTTCAAAAATATTTCTAAGGAACAAAATCATCGACGATTGGAAAAGAATAGTTGATGACATTGCCGATGAATAGTGGAAGGAGGAGCCGATGGAAGAAGAAAAATTCAAAAAAATTCTCTAAGGCACGAGATCATCAGCCATCGAAAGAAGCTAGTGGTTCGTGCACCTGCCGTTGCGGAAGCCTAGTGCACTAATCCTCAGACGAATACAAGTTTCGTTTGCCGATGTCGTGATGGTTGTGTTTCAGTCGCCGATCAGAAATTGTTAATTAATCGACGACGTGTAGGGGACGCTTTCGCCGACATGAAAGGAAGAAGAAAATTTTTCAAAATTTTGTTGAATTGTGGAAAACCATTGGCAGTCGGCGAAAGATAGATGATCAGAGCGCCAATCGAGGGAAAATTGGTTGTTCGAGCATCCGCCATTGCGGCTGGTTAGTGAACTATCCCGCCAATGCATTAGTCTTTCCACTCACCGATGCCACAAAGATTAGTCGCTCCAACCGCCGATCGGAAAGGATTAACAGATGGCGGGTCGCCGTTGCGGCTGCCCATGGAGCTAACCACCCGATGTCGTAACAATTAGCGTTCTGATTTTCGAGATGCCACCATCGGGAAAATCTTAAGGGTTGAAACCGCCGACACTGCGGATCCATAGTGGTTAAATTGTCCGATGCCGCAGACGCTAATTGCTCCGACCGCCGATAGGACTGTGGTCGCGGAAGACTCAGAAAGTTCGTTGACCGCCGGTGCGGAAGCCTAGAGAACTAGCCGACCAATGCACCCGACCGCCAATGCAGTTCGGAAGTTTAGACGGCTGAAGGTCCGAAACAGCAAAAAATGTTAGTTGTTTAACCGCCGATGGACAGCCCTTGGCACCACCGATGAAATCCGGAAGCCTAGACCACTACGGGTCCGATACGCCGGAGAAAGATAGATGGACGGATCGTCGAAGTGCAAAGGAGAAAATTAGTGGTCCTGACAACCGAAACGGCGGAATGTTAGTTGGGACGAGACCTAATAGGGAGAAGGAAATTTTGGGGTTTTTCAAAGAGATTTTCTCGGCAAATTTCAACTGTTTTTCAGGGAATTTTCAGCAGACTGTCAGTGGATTACTGGGCTGAAGAGATTAAATTTTGTGTTTTGAGCAAAATTGTTATTTTATGAATTTCCAGAAGAGGAAGGTAAGTAGTTCTGTTTTATTTTAATGACATGCATCTAACAGTTTGCTACTAACATGTTTGCAGAATTATAGACACCTCCAAGAGCAGTATTCTAGGTAGAATAGTGTGATAGAGCAAGAGGTGGTTCAGTTATGAGAACCCCTGATGGGTATGATGCTCGAAATTCTTACGAGCGTATAGGACATGCCATGGAAGAAAATGTCCGGAATGGAAATGATGACATAGAATCTAATGGAAGACGACTCCAAGAGACACCGTCAGATGTTGCAGCCACCATGAGAAGCTTGATTCAAGCCCAGGAAGAGCAGCATCAGTTGAATGCTGCCATGTTGCAGATTCTGATAGACTTGCAGAGAAAGATAGATTCTGGACGAGGTACATCAAGACCAGAAGGCAATAAGAGCAGCACTAGGAGGAGGAGAAGGACTTCCAGTGGATCATCTGACTCTGAAGAATCCAGTGGAGATACAAATTCATCTTCTCGAAAAAGGAAAAGAAGAAGACACCATAGGGATCGCTCTCGAGATGAATTTAAGAAAGCTAAGCCTCCTACATTTGATGGTGAGATAAAGACTGGACAAGAGGCTGAAGCTTGGCTTCTTGAGATAAAGAAGTACTTTCAAGTGCAGGATTATTCAAGAAACATGAAGGCAAGAGTTGCCATATTCAACCTGAATGGAAGAGCATCCATCTGGTGGGAACACTTCAAGCAAGTAAAGAGGATCAGTGAAAGGAGATTGAAGTGAAACAGTTCAAGAAGTATTTCAAGCAGAAATACCTCTCTGACAGGTATTATGATGACAAGATTAAAGAGTTCCATGAGCTGAGATTGGGACAGCAGACCATGGATGAATATGCAAACAAGTTCTTGGAATTGTTGAGGTATGTTCAGTACATCAGAGATGAAAAGGTGAAGGTCCAACAGTTTCTGAGTGGATTGCCTCAGTCTTACAAAGATAGAATTGAGTTTTACGAACCAAGAACTCTTGAAGAAGCGATAAGGAAGGCTAAGTATTGCTATGAGCAAAGCAAAGGTAAACCTGATTACCATAAGGCATGGAAGGACAATAAGAATGAGAAGTTTGACCAAAGAAGGAAAGGTTTCAAACCTTCTAGATTCAGGAATCAACAGAAGCAACCATCCCAAGCTACGAGTAATCCAATTGGAATGACAGGTGGAAATCCTAAAGATCTACCACAGAATAAAGGTCCACTCAAATGTTGGAAATGTGAAGGACCCCACTTGCACAGATATTGTCCACTTGAGAATGAAAGTGCAAGGCTAGCTTATAACATTCAAGAAGCAGAAACAGTGCATCAAGTAGCAAGGGCAATCCCTAGAATTTATGTAGCACTGGAGGACCGCCAGGCAGATCACCAGTCAACTGTGGTTGAAGTTGCAGGTAAGATTGTTGAACAATCTGTTTCTATTTTGATTGACCCTGGTTCCACTCACAGTTACATTACTCCTAGAGTAGTGGAGATTTGTGCTTTTAATAAGGTAAAGCATAGAAAATCTTGGTTAGTTCAACTAGCCACTAGGACTAAGAGAAAGGTCAGTGAAGTGGTAAAGAAATGTCCATTGATTATGAATGGATTGATCACTTGTGTGGATCTGAATGTTCTACCGCTTGGTTCCTATGATGTTCTCATTGGAATGGATTGGTTAGAAGCTCACAGAGTAAAGCTTGACTGCTACAATAAGACTTTTGAATGCACGTATGAAGAAGGAAACCCAGTAGTTGTGGAAGGTATTCCGAAGGTAATTTCAGTGAGACAGATTTCACGTCCCCAATGAGCGTTTCCCCGCCCCCGCGTCCTGATAACTTGGGGTTACATTGACGTACATAGAGATCCGATACTGAAGAAAAATATACAAGTGGAGTGGATCTAGAATCTGTGTTGCAAAAATGGTAGTATATCATGGTGCGCCAGAAGTACTAGAAGTACTGAAAGCATCTCTCCTAAGGAAAGAATCTAAAAATAGTACTCTAACTAGAGGAAGAACTGGAAGAGGAGCTAAAATTGGTAGTGTGTCGCTGCATGGAATGGGAAACCTACTACTGTGTGTTAAAGTTAGGGCTTTTTAATAAAATTAAGAAAAATGTACTTTAAAATATAATTTCCATCCCTTTCAACTTTAACACTCACTAAGGATCTAAGTCACTTGGTTCGAATCCGTGTTCGAATTCGACAACCTTTAAATTCGGCAAAAAATCGACACTTGAAATTTTGCCGATAAAAATTGGCATAAAATTCGGCATTAAGTTTGAATGACTATAAAATATGGAAATTCAAAACTATATTAAAAATTTCAATAAAAATCATTATGCTTATTAAACTATGAACACTAAACACATCAATAATGAACATGATAGTTGTAGAATCATAGAAATAATGAACACATCAACCTTGAATGAAGTATGAACATGATATTCATTGAATCATGGCAAAACATCGACTTGGAAGTTGGCCCGAGGGAGTCATGTGCAACACTTTCACCCTATCTGCCACGACCCACAGTCCTCTAGAGTCCTCACTGTTCAGTCGTCTCTCACTCTCTAAGTTTTAGGTGTCACTCCCAATCTACGGTCTACCACAGTTCACGCCGCACGGGAGTCTGGTTTCCAGCCCATCTAGACACTGCTTGCATCTGCAACACTAGGGAGTCACGAAGTTACGAACTAGAGTCTGCGCTAAAATTTCCGAGAGTCTGTGCTAAAATTTCCAGCTCACAGAGTCACAAACTAATCAACATCTACTGGCTAGTAGCTACCAGTGTTTTTAAACTCGGTCGAGCCGGCTCGGACTCGGCCCGAGTCACCCAAGTCAAACCGGCTCGGGTGGTCGGTTCGGTATCGAACCGGGTCGAGTTGATATCATCAACTCGACCCGATTCGATACCGAACCGGTCAGCTCCGCCGAGTCAAAGGCCAACTCGCCGATTTTTTCTGGATTTCAATTTTTTTTTTAAATTAAAAATTAATGCCTAACCTAACTCCTAACCTAACTCCTACCCCAAACCTAACTCCTAACCTAACCTAACACTACTTACCTACTGCATGCCGTCAACTTCTTCTTATCACGTGGATGCTCATTGCTCACGGTTCGGTTTGAAGCTCTGTTCACGAGTCACCAGTGCTACTGCAGCACTGCTCACGGTGGAAATTGGAGGTTGGCCGATCATCGATGGTTCTCTGGAGCTCGGGTTGAAGGCTTCAAAGTTGAAGCTCACTCACGGACCACGGTGGAACTTGGAACTTGAAGCTCACTCACAAGTCACGGTGGCATTCCCTTTTGCAAATCGTGATCATTTCCCTTTTGTATATTTTTAGCTGGGTTGTACGTAGTACTGAGAACTCCCTCCGAGTATCGCAAAGGCTGTCACCTCCTATGTATTTGGTACATATGATCTATGACCTCAGTTCATTGATAATTTCAATTGTTAATAGTTTTGTTTTTTGGTATTTTATGCACTTCTGTCTGTTGTTTTTTTCTCTGCATTTACTTATAAACTATCATAATCTGCATTGTATCCTTTCAAAAACCAGTGGTATCTTTTCTGGGCACTGGCTAATTTATAAGTTTTCCATTGAAGTATCCTTATCTGTCTGAGGTTTCTCTCCCCACTGTTGCAAGTATCATGGTAGAGTAGCATAGATCATATTGTTGGGTTATCCTTTTGCGATTCTAGGCATACTATGAGAATACCCACATTGATTATTAATATTCTTGCAGAAGAACAGAAGCAATCCCATACACAGTACTCACTTGTTTGTCTTATTTTGATTTGTAAGAGCAGGTACAGAGCCATTACAAGTGCATACTATCGGGGGGCTGTGGGTGCTTTATTGGTATATGATACTAAGTACTACGATCTGGATTCTACATCATATACATTACATGCCATTTAGGCATCTTTGATTATGTATTTTCATATATGTATTATGTATTTGCTGCTTGCAGCCTTGCACATTGGCACAGTACCCTTCGTGCAATTTTGATATGTTCACCCTTATATGGTATATATATGATCATACTTTGGATGTTTTGTCTCTAATGCTTTGGAATGATGGATTATAATCTTTAAAATATATTTTTTCGTTAAAATTTAAATATTTTATATGTTTTTTAATAAACCGAGTCATTAAAATCAAACCACCTGAGTCATTGCCGAGTCCGAGTCCAAGTCTGAGTTGACCCTCGGCCGATTCCAAGTCCGAGTCCGAGTTTTAAAACATTGGTAGCTACAACGGCGACCCTCTACAATCTGAAGTTTGCAATTCTGCTCTGCATAGTGTGGAACGTTGATGGAATGCCATGCTTCATGGTTTCACCCAACACACGACAGTTTCGATCTTCACAGCTACAAATCGTGCATAATGAATAATGATCAATGAGCAATGGTGCTCACGAAGGGTAAATAAGCACGACTAGGGTTACCCCTGGGTGCAAAGGGGACAAAACGAACCCCCAAAACAAATTTTTCAATGTTTTTTATTAAATTCGCCGAATTTAATCAGCTTGAAAATCGACGGACTTAAAAATTCAAGATTGTCATTAAAAATCGGCGAACCTGAACGAATAAAATCAACAACCTCAAAAATTTGATGATTTTCAAGGCGAAAAATCGTCGAATATGGTGGCTTAGTTAAGGATCACTATGTTCAAGTCAGGGTTTCAAACAAAATTTAACAACTACAGTAATACAAATTAAAAATCATAAACAGTACTTTAATGCAAATTACAAAAGTAATACTGAAATAAAATTACAAATTTAAAGCACAGCAGCAGTAAGAAGTTTAAACAATAAAAGGAACCAAATTTACAAACAAGATCTGATAACCTACTTGAGTCTGATAACCTTCCTTAGACTCAGAATTAGCTTTCAGATCAGATACTGCCTCTTAGAGGCAAGTCACTAATCAGGAACAATATTGACACTTAAATGAGGGTATGAACATACCTAAGAGAGAGAGAGAGTGTGTGTTATAGGATAGGATTAGACAAGTACAATAGAAGGTACATCAATCAAGATCAGCTCCAGAACATTAAATAGGACAGTCAACAAATGCCCAAGAGAGAACAATACTCTCAAGCAGCCCTCACAGTGGACATCATCCTTCACATAAGTCTTAGCAGTGGATTATAACCCCAAAACAAAGGAAAGCAGGCAAAAACAACCTTCAATAGGAAGAGACAGTCACAAGGAGGGTAGCAGCACACTAAACACAGTCCCAACAGGCAGCGACTATCACAAGAAGGGTGGCAGCACCCTAAACACAGTCCCAATAGGTAGTGGTTGTCACAAGGAGGGTAGCAGCACAATAAACACAGTCCCAATAGGCAACAGCTATTACAAGGAGAATAGCGGCACCCTAGAACAGTCCACAGTAGGCAGCAACAGTCGCAAAGAGGCTAGCGGCACCCTAGAATAGACGACACCAGGCAGCAACAATCACAAGGAGGCTAATGACACCCTAGAACAATCCACACCAGGCAGCAGCCCTATCACACAGACCTTGGCACCCTTAGACAAGGAAATGACACCCTCAACTAGACCTCAGCTAGGTAATGGCAACCTTCAACAGGCACAACAAGGAAAACGACACACAAGACCAGACATTAACAGCAGAGGGTATCCGTAAGCAGCGGCCTTCGAAACCCCTGACATCATCCAAAACCCTTTAACAATCACAAAGCAAATCAGATATCACATCATATCTTCAAGCAGGCCACACCAAGAAGCAGCAGTCACAAAGAGGCTAGCGACACCCTAGAACAGTCCACACCAGGCAGCAGCAGTCACAAAGAGGCTAGTGGCACCCTAGAACAGTCCACACCAGGTAGCATCCCTACCAAACAGACTTCAACACCCTCAGACAAGGCAACGACACCCTCAACCAGAGCTCAGCAGGGTAATGGCAACCTTAGATCAGACTTTAAGGTGGGAGGCAACTTTTAACAGGAACAACAAGACAGACAACACACAAGACCAGACCCTAACAGTAGAGGGCATCAACAAGCAACGGCCTTCTAAACCCTTGACATCATCCAAAACCCTTGAACAATCATAAAGCAAATCAGATATCAGATCTTATTTTCAAGATACTTCATAATAATGCTTAGGCTTGTAATTATAACCGTTTAAGGACTTCTAGAACGTTTTACCTTCTAAGACTTCATTGACTTTAGGGTTACTCTACAAGCGTCAAGACATCACACAATTAAGGAAGGTTACCAAATATAAAATAACTTAAAGTTGAGATGTTTTCGAGATAGTTTCATAAGACAAGACGTAGGGTCAAGTTACCACACTCAAAAGGGTCGCTACCACATATAAGACCAACAAGGGAGAGGTCAACACAAGACCAAACCAAACACAAAGCTAATCACAAGTCAACAAGAGGTGTCACAACAAAGTGGGAAGACAACCCTTCAACCCACAAGATCAAAGGCGTAACAACAAGGTGGGAAGACAAACCCATTTTACCCACAAGATCAAAGGTGTAACAACAACTTGGAAAGACAACCCTTTTATCTCTCTCTCTCAATATATGTGGTCCACAAGTGTTCCATAATAACTGGAAGTTTTATCATCAACATATAAGGACGGTCCAAATTGGATGATGTTATCCTCTGATCCTCCTGACTGCGCCTAAGGTCAAATGCCAGTGATTCCATCAAGTGGTGGCCAGTCCCTTAAAGAAACAACCTAGCTCAACCATCTCAAGGACCTAAGAGAGGAGGACATCACGCATCATCATCTTAGTTAACTAACCAAGATCCACTAGGTTAACTGACTAGGAATACACCTGTAGAACCTGCTTGTTCCCAGACGAGGATGTCTCTATCTCTGCTTCCATGATCTGCTTGGTCCTCATGACCAAGAAACTAGCCCTAGAGACAGATAGGGGCCCAAGCCACATGCTAGGGACTTTGCCATGAATCTGACCTGCTTGGTCCCAGACCAAGAACCCTAGTAGACTGCTAGGGGCCCTAGATACCTGCTAGGGACTTACACTGACTGGTTAATTGACCAGGAACCCTAGTTCGCTGACTAGGGTGCCATCCTCCCAGAGAATAGCTCTCGCAGCTGCATTAATTTTAACACTGTTATGATGTTATCTAAATGAAGTCATCCATCTACTGGGATGGGGTTGCGAGTTGCCATGCGTGTTGGTGTTGAGATAAAGTAAAGGTGGTTCTCCTCGTCATAACTGATCTATGGTCAAAAGCAGTGCCATCCTTTATTCACCTCTTAATGTCCATAGAGGAAGGGAGCACCAGGAAGAAGTAAGTGATTCGTTGACTAGAGGTTGGTTCCAACTGCGAATGTTGTTGGAGGATGAGGGAGCAAAGTCGAAGGGCCCTCCTGTAAGCATAGTGCTAGACATATCTGATCAAAATATCTGAAGAAGCTAGTCAGACTTTGAATCTCTGTAAGAAGGTCCCTAAAAAGGAAATGCAACCGCCCATGAATCTCATAGTAGATAGGGAACCAAAAGATGAAGTACTCGTCAGTCTCAACCTCACAAAGATGACAAACTTGCTAGATCATGTCTCATTAATCAATATAGCGATCTATCTCCACTCTAGGACGATGAGAACCCACTCTGAACTGGCCTAAAGGAATACGAAAAGCATGAGTCCAATGGTGGAGTGTATAAGAGGGAAAAATAATGAGACAATCCCTCAGATCCATCAAATATGTGGCACAAAAGGCCATATTTGGATGCAAGCCATCTTGAAGGGCTGATCCAAGACATCGTGGTTCCGAAAAGAAAAAAGAGACAAGGATTTTTTATGGATTCAGTTGTACAACCGCCAAACAGAATTTTCACGCACATGTGATCGTAGGCCTGTACATCACCACCATAGACGAATTTGAGCAAACATAGAATAAGTTCAGTCATACATTAATGGAATTGACCATATGGAATTACCCACCAGCAAGGTCAGACCTGTATGGAATCTGCCAAGAATAGTTTCAGCCAGAAATTGACCTGTACAGCCTGATTAGAGAACAGTAAATCAATGAAATTTCTCACACTTGTTGACTATACAACCACAGAAGTATCTTTCTGAAGTCATAAATATTAATGGATGTGCCTTCCAAGCAAGGGGAGTTGAAAATGCAATATAAGGTTTGGTATTATCGGAAATATCCAGAGGTCACTGGTATGATAGGAAGTATGTTTATCCGAGATAGGAAGTATGTTTAGAATCTAGATACAAGGTAAAAGAGAAATTAGGACCTTGTGAACTTGACAAACAAAGATCCTGAGATTTTCATATTGATACTTCTAAAAATATAAGTTCATGTAAAATATCTTTCAAAGAGTTCAGAAGAAGACGTAAAATCAATAGAATAAAGTGTATTTCTTTCTCACAAACACAGAACAATTTTATTAGATATTTCAAAATGTGTCATACCGATAGAGGGATAACTACTGAATATTCTTAAAGAATTCATCCCTTTGAGCATTGATAAGGATGACTTTCTTCCTTCCTTAATGAACAAATGTTCACTAGTGCCCAAAGGCCAGTAAAAAGTTAAAACACCTGCTTTAAAAATTTC
Organism: Pseudotsuga menziesii; assembly: GCA_001517045.1. NCBI lineage: Eukaryota > Viridiplantae > Streptophyta > Pinopsida > Pinales > Pinaceae > Pseudotsuga > Pseudotsuga menziesii. Next base: position 102,415 of record LPNX010031739.1, read on the forward strand.
TCTAAAGTTTTAAATGCCCAATGAATTTGCAAGTGTTTACAATTCCACTTTCATGCAACAACATGAATGACACATATTGCAAAAGAACATCATTTATATATTCATCCAAATCATGCTACAAGTCAAAGGTATTACTTGCATCAGAGTTTGCACATTTGTCAGTCCACTTTGGCAAACCACAGCATGCTACTTTTCCATTCAAAACCACATGAAATTATTTGGAGAAATTTGCTTATATGAAAATCAACTAGTTTAAATATTGAAACACAGTTAATGTTTCTAAGCACAAACAGTCTCAGAAAACTCATACTTTGACCTTACCTAAACCCAAGCAATTAATGCATAGCATAATGAAGAAACGCATTGTAATCTCAAAGCAACATGCAAAAAAATCAAAACATCAGGGAAACCTTATTTACTACCTCAAACATCACCAGTGTTGGCTCAATGAGTTGCTCAGCAGCAGAAGCATTCATTGTCCCTGCTCCCCCAGGCTCATCTAAGGGTGGAATATTCTCCAATATTCCACTGTCATCTAAACCGTTTTCTATCATACAGTCTGATGCCACAAGCCCATCATCTGCAACTTGATGATGGAGTCGTCTCTTCTTTGTCTCAGCTCTAGCATCACTGGTAGCATTTGAAAGAAAAGTTTGGGAATCTGACAGATTACCATCTCCAGTTACATTGATACCAATATTTGTCAAGTCTCTATCAATGACTTTTGATTCCCCTTCCATACCATCAACTTCTCCACCTAATAACACCTGCGGTTCGAGAGCTGATCCTTTCTCATCATATAATACAGCAATAGGTGCAACTAAGGATGCAGCTGACGACATTGCAGGCCTCTTATCCCATAGACCAGTTGCATCATCTCGAGTGTAGAGTTGAGGCTGTGCATACCATTCATGCCGATCAACAGTGACAAGAACAGACTGCAATCACATACAGAATGTTGAGAATAGTTGAACTCCAATCTTCATAAGAAATGCAAAATGAAATAATATTGATAACACAATTCGATCAAACAATTACACCTGAATCAAAACACAATAGTGGAGAATGGGAGTGGGCTTCATAGAAGGAATTTAGCAAACTTTGTTTGGCCCCAATTAATCCCATACAAGAGTTTTGTTCCCTTCCCACATTCAATCACATCTCTTTCCCTAATCAAAAGAGTTTACAATAATCCCTTGCAGAAGGCCATCCCAATAACTATAGCATAAAGGTGGGCTGAAATAAGAATGCACAACACCTGATTCTACTTTTCACATAGAACAGCAAATACATGTTCTTCTCAAGTTAGCAAATGTTTTCATTTAAAAGGGGTCAAACAGAATTAAGACTCAAGAGTATAACTGAAGAAAAACAACATTTACCTCCTATTTAAGTTTTGTGATCTAGCTAGAAACAGAATGAAACAAAATTAAAAATCTATATTCATGTATCAGATAATTGTTTCAATAAATAAATAAATAAAAACATGATATTTAAGTTATATTACTGAATGTTACAATTGGAAAATACAACAATAAATTTTTGAACAAAGTCAATGATATTGACATGTATCTTAGAGAAATTTCTCAGTTTACAAAAACTTCAAATTCATTATTTTATTTATCTTGTAAAATGTGAAGCAATTCACCCATAATTTGGTTAAGTATTACACTTACATTTTCTGATAAAATTGAAAAAAGTGGTGATCTGATGAACATATGATGGCATCCATGAGATTCTCCCCATACAAGGATAATACTTATTAAAAATATATATACAAGTACTTAGATTAGTTACTTCACAAGTTTCAGCCACCGGTTTAGAAGTGAAAATATCTCAGTTTATTAACAAACCCAGAAAATGTAAAGGCTGAAAATAATCATAAATTTTCACACTTAAAACACTGCTGTAACGTCAATCTTTTCATGGATAGAAAGTAAATAAAATGCACACCATTCAACACACAGTACTTAGAAATTTTTGGCCAATGGCCCTGGAAAAACCCACAAGGGGAAAACCAGTCAGAGAGAGAGAGATTTATTATTTTACAGGAAATTTTTCTTTTACAGCATAACCAGAAAATTTCGAAAAACAACTTATCTCAACCCGGAAGAAATTTCTCTCTCAATTCTCGTGCCCAACAGCAAAAAATCCAACTTTGAATTCTTTCCTGCTGAGCTGCCTCGAAAACCATGCCACTGTATGGACAGTACAGCAGCTGCTGTATGGCCTGTACAGAATGCAATAAATGCCTCGATTTCTGTGCTGTACAGCCCTTCCTTGAAATCCGTGTTGTATCTCACTTCCTCGATTTCTGTGCTGTACTGAACCGTACAGCTAAGTCACCTGGTTCGAATTCGTGTTCGAGTTCGACGACTTTGAAATTCGTCAAAAAATTGGCAATAAAAATTTTGATGATAAAATTCGGCATTAAATTCGAGAGTATAAAATTAAAAAATTATATATACATGAAAATTTTTAGCGTTAGTATTTAGTATTAGTTCTAGTTATGCTATTAATATTAGTATTAGTTTTAATAATCCTAGTATTAATATTAGTTATGGTGTTAGCCTAATCTTAGAATTAAAAATAACATATTATATATATGAGTGATAAAGTTAACATAAATAGTAAAATTAATTAGATCTTTTAATATCAACAATAGTAATAATAATAACTTTAAGAATATCATATTATTATAACAAACCTCACAGAAAAGGCGTTTACATAAATTTTAATGTAAACAGAAATTATATCAAGCTATAAACAATAAAATAAATTAACCTAACATTAATAAAACAATTGAATCTAATTGGCCTGGAAAAAACAATGGAGACGACTTTCTTGATAAACGTAGCTACACTCCGATTTAAATAATGACTGTCAAAATGGTATGCCAGGAGCCCACGAACCAGTTGCAGGCTTTGTTGCAGTTCCGATGTAAGGGTGTCGAACAAAGCCGCTAGATTTTTAATTTCTCTCACAACGTAGGTCGATTTATCTGCTGCAGGGCGGCTATAAAGTTTCGCTTGGGCTGTGTGAAATGTAAAAGATGGAAATCGGCTAAGTTACTGGATTAAATTCGCCCTCCCATAAAATTCAACGTTTTTCAATTTCCAAGCTAGAAAATCGGCGAATGCAGTGACTTTGCCGTACAGTATGGCCTGTACGGACAGGCAGCCTTTAATGCTGCTTCTTCGAAATTCGTGCCAGCCTGCTCCTCGAAATTTGTGCCATGTTCTTGCTGCTATCCTCCTCAATATGTGTGCTGTAGATTTTCCTCCTTGCTCTGAAAAATGAATTTTCTCTCTGCTCTCTCTTCACGCTCACTCTCATCCTCAAGAATGAATCATTTTTGTCTTTCCCTTGCTTTTTGTCTAAACCCTAGGTAGGTGAAGAGCCATCTAATCCAATGGCTAAGATTAGATTAGATCTAGGGATGAGAATAAATGTTCCATTTAATTTCTCATAAAAATTAATTTCCCTCACCCACTTAAAGTTATCAAACTTGACTTTAACCTCTAATGTCATATTAAATGCTTCACTTAAGTCATTTAATGCAAGGGTCACTTTATTTCCCCTTTTAACTGACTAAGGCTAAAGTCACCTAGGGGAACACTTTCCTAGGTACAAAATCAACACTCCCTGTTAGGTGTTCTGCACCACTCCCAACTTGTCCCTAAAGAAGACAAACTTGCCCCTCCCCAAAGATTTCGTCATAATGTTTGCAACCTGCTCATCAATGGAAATGTACTGTAAAGTAATTGCTCCTCTCTAAACATAATCTTGGATGAAATGATACATGATCTCAATATGCTTTGACCGGTCATGAAATACTGGATTCTTAGAGAGTTGGATGCAACTCTAATTGTCACAATAGATTACCGTAGGCCTCAGCTCTTGACCAAATAGATTCACCAGCAACTTGTGAAGACACAAAGCCTCGCAGTTGGCCTGACTGGATGCCATATACTTAGCCTCAGCAGAACTCAAAGCAACACATTTCTGCTTCCAACTGAACCACGACACTGCTGCCGAGCCCAAACTAAAACAACATCCGAAAGTGCTCTTCCAGTCTACCACACTGCCTGCCCAATCTAAGTCTGTATAACCAACCAATCTGATCCCATCCAACCTCCTGGAGTCCAAACCAAAATCCACTGTCCCTGCTAGGTATCACAAAACATGTTTTGCAACTACCCAATGCACACTCCTAGACTCAACCATCAACTGACTAAGAGTTTTTACTGCAAAACACAAATCTGGCCGAGTGTTGACCAGATACATCAATGAACCAATGAGCTGACGGTATAATGTAGGATCCACCAACTGTCCCTCAGAAGCATGAAGCTTCTTCCAGTTGGTGATCATCGGTGTCGACATCAACCTACAGTCCTCCATCCTAAATCTACTCAGATTATCAACCGCGTACTTTCCCTGTCCCAGGAAAATATGTACAGGCTCCTGCCAAACCTCTAATCCCATAAAATAGTGCATCAACCCAATATCTATCATCTCGTACTCTATAGCAAGATCCTTCTTGCAAGCTGCAATGGGTCTCTCTCCCCCTGTGATAAACAAGTCATCAACATATAGCAGAAGAATAAGCAAATCATCTCCAACCATGATGAAGTAGAAATTCGGATCTGCTTCACTCTTTTGGAACCCCATCCTGTGTAAGTAAGAATCAATCCTGTAGTACCAAGCTCAACGAGCTTGCTTTAGCCCATACAAGGCTTTCTTCAGCCTGCAAACATGAGACTCTCTCTCATGAATCTCAAATCCCTGAGGCTGCTCAACATAAATCTCCTCCTGTATGATTCCATTGAGAAATGCAATCTTCACATCCATCTGATGGATCTTCCAACCCATTTCCGCTGCAATGGAAATCAAAGCCCTGATCGAAGTATACTGAGCAACCAGCTTAAAAGTCTCATCATAATCAATACACTCAACCTGTGAAAACCCCCACGCTACAAATCTGGCCTTGTACTTCTCCACACTCCCATCCGCTGCTTGCTTTAGCTTGTAAAGCCACCGAGAAGTCACTACTGACTTCCCCTCAAGTCTCGGAACTATCTCCCAGACATCATTCTTCATGATGGAATGGTACTCATCCATCATGGCATCTCGCCAAACATGATACTGGGAGGCCTCGTCAAAAGTAGAAGGCTCAAAATCACGTGTACTGGCCACCAACAGCATGCCCAATCTGTCAGCCATCTTGATGGCCCTCACTGACTCCCTGGCCGTCCCAAACTTCTAAGCTTCCTTCAAGGTCTCCCGAAGGCACTTAGGCTTCTTTTCCTTGAAGGTTCTTCCCACACTAGCCTATCTTCATCTGAAGAACTACCAGAGCTAGAAACCCCAGTAACCTGTGAACCAGCAGTTGGTTTACCAACTACTGGAGAACTATGTGGTCCTGATGCTCTGTACGATATACCTACAATCGTAGACTCATCACCTGTAACCCCAAAAACCTGTGATCCTGACTGTTGCGCTGATGGTATTTGTGTAACTACTTGAGGTGCAGGAACCTGCTGCTCTCCCTGCTCTAACTCTCTTGAATTCCTGAAGGCTCGCTCCTCCTCAAACTCCACATCCTTTCTCACAACCACTTTCCTCTGAGAAGGAAGGTAAATACGGAAGGCCTTCGAAGTCTCATCATAGCCCACAAAGATGCCCTTCTCTGCAGCGACCTCCAACTTTGTCTTCTTCTCTGAAGGGACATGAGATTAAGTCAAACTACCAAATATCCAAAAATGGCTAACCTTAGGTTTCTTGCCTGAAAAGCACTCCTCGAGTGTCATGTTCCCGACGGCACGATGGGGACTCCTATTCTAAAGATATACAAGTGTTCTGCAAGCCTCATCCCAGAGAAAAAAAGGAAGAGACTGATCATAGCTCTAGCTACTCCAACAATAGACCTATTCTTCCTCTCTGCTACTCCATTCTGCTCTGGAGTATGAGGAACTGTCAACTATATCCTAATACCCTTCTGTCTGCAATATCCATCAAACTCCTTGGAGGTATACTCACCCCTGTTATCTGATCTGAGAACTCAGATCTTCCTCCCTGTTTGGTTCTCCACAAGAGCTTTGAACTCTTGGAACCTCTGCAAGACTTCCTCGGACTTCTTGCTCTTCAAAAAGTACAACCAGGTCTTCCTGGAATGGTCATCAATGAATGTCACGTAATACTCATATCCTCCAAAGAAAACAGAAGACATTGGTCCGCACAAATCTGAATCTATCAAGTCAAGGACCCCTACTGACATGATATCACTGCTAGGAAAAGCAGTCTTGGTGTACTTTCCCAAAGCACATCCCCTGCACACATCACTCTGCCCTGTGTTGAACTCCGGTAAACCTGTAACCATGTCTCAATAACCCCAAAGTTGGATGATGCAAGTGAGCCATCCTCCTATGCCAAAGCTCACAAATCTCACTGACGCCGCTATGCTAAGGCATGCTGAGGCTAAAATAAGAGCCTATACAGTTTACTGCATCTAACTCCAATGGCAACCAAACCAAATGGTCGTGCAGTCTTGGGAAACATATGCACATGTCCATCTAGGAAGGACACCCGAAGACCATGATCCTTGATCATGGAAACTGACACTAGGTTCTTCTCCAACCCAGGTACATACGATCAATGTTGAAAAAGTCAGTATCGACAAAAAGTCGGCAAAGGTCCCAAATACAACTTCTCGACAACATTGGCGAAAAAATTGGGAAAAGTTGGCAAACATTAAAAAATACAAAATACATTCATTTTTTTTCAAACTTTTAAACATTTAAAGCAACAATAACATCCGATAAACACATTGGAACATAAATATGGAGAAAGCATTGATATATATCATCATCATGTAGTCATGCCAAATGTAAAATGATACATCGAAGTCAATACTGTATCATGAAACATCGTAAATGTACAATCAAGGACTCAAAAGTGGATAACCAATACAACATGACATCACATATATAAATTTATTCGAGGAAAACTAGCATCTAGCTATCTAATATCAATGCTCTCTTCCTGAGTTTTCCATTCATACTTCATATTTTTCCCTACTACAATGATTAGGTTTATATAAGGTTTTCATAAATGCTTTTTATTTGTCCCTCCATCTTATGACTTAAACCTAATTTTTGAAAGGTATATTTTATTGATTTGGTTGTCAACAATTAAACGTATTTCTTGTTTTGTATTGGTGATAAATTATAGATGTATTTTTCACTCCTCACAAATTGAATTTTCGACATGAGCCTCACATTTAGCCCTAACTCATCTTTCACTTGAAACATTGCTCTCTTTTTCCTACAAGGTGCTATGATGATCACTCAAAATATGTTTGCTCAAAAAATTCCCTAATAGTGAAAAAAGTTTTCAATTACCATGGTTTGATCTTCAAATACAACAAAGTTTTGAAATATTTATACGGAAAGGTGTTATTATACAACAAAATGGCTAAAATGACATTTTTTTGGCAAATTAGCCATTTTAGCAAAATGGAGATTTTTTGGAAAAAGTCGGGAAAAGTCGGGACTTTTTGGAAAAAATCGAGACTTTTCAGAAAACGTCGGAACTTTTTAAAAAAAGTCGGGACTTGCCATTTTTAGCCGTTGCGACTTTTTCGAAAAAGTCGCGATTTTCTCCAGCTGATTTTTCGGCTTGATGAAAAAATTGCGACTTTTTAAAAAGTCGACGATTTTTTGGAGAGTTTTTCAACACTGCATACAATACGTCTCTCAACACCATGGGACTCATGGACTCCCTCTGAAAGGTAATGGTCCCACGCCCAACAGCTTTGACTGTTGAGTCATCTCCCAACACCACCTCCACATCCGTCTCTATCTGTGAAAGCTCGGAGAACATCTCACGTGCACCTGTCATGTGGCTCGAGGCTCCGCTATCAATATACCAAGTGTTGGAAGCAGATGCACTGTAGGAATGGTTTGTCACCGAGAAAAACTCCCTCTGTCTATCAACATCCGCACTGGTGATAATAGATGCTCTCTCTATCAATATGCCCAATCTGAAATCTCGCTGCAAAGTCATCGACCTCCGTTGAAGCCGTTGCCTGTTGCTGCTTCTTCTTCTTCTTGTTCGGACACTGCCCAACATAGTGTCCCATCTTGTGACATGCAAAGCACTTTACAATGCTCAGATCCTTCTTCTACCCATCCTGTTGCTTGGCCCCACCCTTCTTAAAGTGATCAGATCCTTCTTCTGCCCATCCTGCTGCTTGGCCCCACCCTTCTTGGGACCCTTCTTGTTCTTCTTCTTCCCCTTCATTGTCAAGGCCACATCCTCCTCATCCTCACTACTAGTAGAAGCATTGCACTGCAAAAGACCCCTCCAAGTCTCCTCATGAACAAAATCATCACAGACCATGTCCCATTAAGGTAAGTTCTCCCTAGCCACCAAACCCTGTACAAACACAGTCCAAGGTTGTGTCACCCCATTCAAGGTTGTTCGCACTAGCTCAAGACCAATAACAACCACCCCAACAGCTACAAGCTCATCTCTCACTTGATAGATCCTAGTAAGATAAGCCATACAAACCTCTCCTTTGACCATCTTGATACTCTTCGTCTTCTCCCTCGAAACCATCTTCCTGATCTCATTAGAACTCCGAAACAATTTGGTCAAAGCACTCCACATCTCATGTGCATGATCCTTTGTTGAAATGTCTGGAATAACATGGTCTTTAACAGCAACCAGGATAATACTCATGGCCTTAATGTTCTTATTCTCAAAGGAAACTGTTGCTACTGGATCAGTAGTAGCACTGGGAATGACAATGGGGTGAGCTATAGTATGATTGACTACCTCATCCCACAACTCATTTTCCTTCAACACAAGCAATATCTAGGCCTTCCATGGGACAAAGTTCCCTGCCCCATCTAGCCTATCCTCAGTTCTCAGTCCGGCGGAAGACATTTTTCTAAAAGAACAAGTTTCAACAAAATGGTACTACTGTCACAAGAGTTTTTTTGAATTCTGGAAATGACTGTTCTATCTGCAAAACTTAGTTTTTTGCCCCACTCAGCTCTGATACCATGTACGTTTTTCACAAGTTTCAGCCTTCGGTTTAGAAGTGAAAATATCTCAGTTTATTAACAAACCCAAAAAATGGAAAGGATGGAAATAATCATAAATTTTCAGACTTAAAAACACTGTTGTAAGTTCAACCTTTTCATGGACAGAAAGTAAATAAAATGCACAACATTCAACACACAGTACTCGTAAATTTTTGGCCAATGACCCTGAAAAAACCCACAAGGGGAAAACCAGTTAGAGAGAGAGATTTATAATTTTTCAGGAAATTTTTCTTTTACAACATAACTCAAAAATTTTGAAAATCAACTATCTCAACCCGAAAGATATTTTTGTCTTGATTCTCATGCCCAACAACAAAAAATCCAACTCTGATTGGGTTTCCTGCTGAACTACCTTGAAAACCGTGAACTGTAGGGACAGTGCGGTAGTTGTTGTCTGGCCTACATTAAATGCCTCGATTTTTGTGCCCAAAAATCCCTCCTTGATTTATGTGTTGTGCGGCCCTTTCTTGAAATCCATGTTGTATCTCACTGCCTCGATTTATGTGTTGTACGAAACCGTAAAGTACGACTTGTACAGACAGGCATCCTTTAATGTTGTTTCCTAGAAATTCATGCCAGCCTACTCCTTGAAATTCATGCCTTGTTCTTGCTACTATCCTCCTCGATATGTATGCTGTAGATTTTTCTCCTTGCTCAAAAAAATGAATTTCCTCTCTGCTCTCTCTTCACGCTCACTCTCATCCCAAGAATGAATCATTTTTGCCTTTCTCTTGCTTTTTTTCTAAACCCTAAGTAGGTGAAGAGCCATCTAATCCAATGGCTGAGATTAGATTAGATCTAGGGATGAGAATAAATGCTCCATTTAATTTCTCATAAAAATTAATTTCCCTCACCCATTTAAATTTATCAAACTTGACTTTAATCTCTAAAGTCATATTAAATGCTTCACTAGAGTCAGTTAATGCAAGCGTCACTTTATTTCCCCTTTTAAGTGACTAAGGTTAAAGTCACCTAGGAGAACACTTTCCTAGGTACAAAATCAACACTCACCTCGTCACCCTAAGTAGTAACCAGTAGAATTTCCAGTTGATATAGGTTCAGCTCCCCTCAAACTTCTTGTTGAGGTGGTTTGGATGTAAAAACCTAGTTTGACGTTGCCGAGAACCAACTGATGGTTCAACTGGTTGACAAAAATCGAAGTAGTTGTTTGATGATGAGATAGTGACGAGAAGTTGAAGAAGAAGCAGGTTAAGGTCTCTGCTAATTTAGGGATCTGGAGAATGATTAGTTTTAAAATGATCAACTCCCTAATTCATGGAATGATTCTGGTGTGTAAGAACAATTCTTGTTCTTATTGAATTTGACAGAAAGATCTCTGCAATAAATGTATATAATAATTGATTAAATGAATGATATAATGATTACAATAAGAATGGCCTCATATATATAGCCTTGATAGTGACCTTTCAGATAAGGTCAAGTCCTTACGGAAACGCCTTTCCAATATAAACATTTAAAAATAATCCAATATTAATACTATTATGATTGTATTATTATCTATTTATCATTTTACACAAGGGTACATCAACAGTGGGTGCGATCAGAATTAGCTAAAGAATTCGATATAGATTCGGCACTCATTCCAAAATTAGAAATTGGGGATTCAGAACCCTAACCCTAATTTTTTATTATATATATATAACACTTCCAAGGGGACAAGTAAGTTTAACAATTGTTAAGTACACGGGTATACCTTAACCTTTGCAATTTTTTAAATGCCATAATAATACCATATTGGTCTAATGTAATATTATCAATTCAAAGTAACTTCCCTTATGTCAAATTTAATATAGTTTTGTATCCTATATCTTTAAACTCAAAGATGTTGAAACTCATTTCAAATGTCGATCTAAAGTTTGATAGGAAATGATGATACGAAAAAGGCCAAAATGCAATAATATGGACACAAGCAACTCAAACTACCATGGGGACCAGGGCATAAGCCAACAATTTGTCGGCCATCAGTAAGCCCACCATTTCATCTACATTTCTTCCCTTTCCCAAAGAAAAGACCCACCGAATCTTTGGTAACTGAATCCTCGATTCCCTTGCAATTCTAATATAGATTCGAAGCCTGGGTGGTCGAATCTGGTAACTGTGGTTTTGCATATATATTATATTCACAACATTTGTCGCCTTGTTGAGATGCTTTCTCCTCAAAGCATTATTGATTTTAATCTCCAATCTTCCCATGAACAATCTTCATACCTAACGCTGCATTGTTTTTAATTTTAATAATTTGTTTTTTTAAAATTAAATGACATCTCTCCTATTTTGTCACCTATCTCAATAAAAATTAAAATTAAAATTCCCTAATATAGTATTGTGTTTAAATTGGAACTTCATGTTTGACACAATGGTCACACTAAGAGGGGGGTGAATCAGTGTGATGGCAATTAAAAACCCTTTTCAACTTCTACCAATTTAGCAGAGTTCATCAATGCATTATTCTACTAAGTACATTATCATTTCATACAGATTAATCAACTAACCAACAATGAATCATACGCATATCATCAACTAGATCAGTGAATCATAACATGTAACACAACACAAGAGAACACAAGATTTGTATGGTAAACTTGTTTTATATTTTTTATGGAAGACTTCAATCTTTGCGATTACATCAGCACCAACTGATAAGAAGAGCACCAACTCCTAATCCAAGACCCAGCTTGGTCTTCTCAGGTCCAACTGAGAAAGGGTTGAGGAATCCAATCCCCATGGTTGCAAGGCTTAGCTTGCAAGTCTGATGTCACCCTTTCTCTACTCAATCAACTACTGCTCAACCAATTTGTCATTGTCATCAACTGCCACTATCGTGTCATTTTGTTACTACTGTCACAACATGTCCATCTGTAAGTAACTCAGGTCTGCAAGAAAGTCTGCTCATCAACACACTCAACCTGTTGCTCAAGACTTGTGCCTAGTCATCAAGGGTCTGCTCAATACATCCAAGTCATCAAAAGGTCTGCTCAATACAATGCTGCTCATCTGCTCAACACAATCTGTTAGTTTTTGTACCTAGGAATATGTTCCCTAAGTGACTTTTTGCCTAAGTCACTTAGAAAAGGGAAAAATGTGACCCTCCTATTAAAAGCTACTTAATGAGACTTTATAAACTTAAAGTCACTTTTTGATAAATTTAAGTGGGTGAGTAAATTTATTTAAGTGATTTAAATAAATGTGATTTTTACTCTCATTGAATCTTAGCCATTGGATTGGATCTTTTTCCACCGTTGGATTAGATACCCACTTAGGGTTTAGTCAAAAAGGGTTGAGGGAGACAAAACACTTTCACTATTCATTTTCAGGAGAAGGAGAGTGAGTTGAGAGAGAAGAAAGGGAGAAGGGCACGATTTTCTAGGCAGCCGTACAGTAAGGTTTGAAGGGCACATAAATCGAGGTCAAGCAGGGCACAGAAAACGAGGACTGCATTTATTACAGTCTGTACCGTACACAGGCCGTACAGCACAGAAATCGAGGTCCATACGGACTGTACTTTTCTGCACAGTTTTCGAGGTGAATAACAGGCATTTTTTTTCCGAGGCAGCATTCTGTTTTTTTTGGCACAGAAAACGAGGTCATACAGCAGTATTAAATGTTGTCCATACAGTACGGATTCTGAGAGTGCTGGCACAGTTTTCGAGGGCAAATTTTTTGCTGATATTTCTGGCACATTTTTCAAGGAGGTTTGCACAGAAATCGAGGCAGCAAAAGCACGGAAACCATGACAGTCTGCTGGTCAAATTTCTGGGTTGAGATAAGTTGGATTTTTTACTGAAAAATTAATGTCTGATTTTTATCTTGAAGCATAATAAAATCTCTCTCTCTCTCTAACTGGTTTTTCCAGGGCTTGATTTGGCCAAAAATCTCTGAGTCTATCTTTTATGGTGTGGTTGTTAAAATGTGTTTTTCAGCCTGTTAGTGAATTTTTACTGTGTGTTTAATTGTTAAGAAAAATTTCATAAGTAACCTACAGCCTATGCAAAACCGGCTGTAAGTGAAAACCACGAAATGTTAACATAAACCAGCAAACAGTAAAACTCAGAAATTTCTACACAATCAAGTCGTCTTAATACAATATTGCTCATCATCAAGAGGTCAATCATCAAAGGTAAAGATGGATATGCATCACTCTTCCACTGCTGCACTCATCAAAGATCAACCCATTAAAGTTCTGCTCATAACATCATGACAATCATCAAGAGTCTGGTCATCAAGGTTTTGATTCTCTTCAGTTGAGCTAGTGACTGTCTTATATACAGAGGAATTCATCTCTGTGGTATCAGCATTCTTTGTTGCAACAATGTGGGCTTACTGACAAAATTCAGATTCTTGTAGCTTGAGAATGGCTTCGATTCTGTTATGCTTCCAATTTGTACACAATTCTTGTAGGTAGTGTATACAACTCGGTCAAGTGTTCACACTTTCCAGCAATGATGCTCACCTCCCATCAATAGAGATATAAGTCCCAGCTCAGAGTGACTCAATTCACAGTGAATAAATTTGGTTTCTAACAACAAGAAAAATAAGGATAGAATGGGAAATACAACCCTCCTTCACTTCAACATTGATGTATCCGAGTTTGATCCTTTTAAAACTTGCTTCTACAGGCATAGATCACGGTATATAGTTTGTGGATCGATTCGGGATAACAATAACTTCAAGCACTTCTTCATGATGCAACTACGGCTGTCGCTTCCTTAGTCTACACAAAATCAGAGATTCATAAAACTTTAAAAAATCGTTTCGCCTGCGGCTTAATTGTTCCTTATATACCCGAAAATCAGAGTTAAAACTTTTTCACTTCATCTTGCACTGCGGCTGCCTCATTGTTTACCCGAATTTCAGAGCAATATTCTTCATACACATGATTTGAATGACGTTTCATTGGTATTTATACTTGTTTCAACGTGGAGTTTGACTGGTTCGACCTATACTTAAATAAATTTTTTATTTTGAAACTCTTTTGGAGTATTTTATGGAGGCGACTTAGTGGATATTAAATATTTTATTTCAATGACCCTTTTAGCAGGCTGACTTTTGACTTCAAACAAATTGTATTTGGTTTGTTGCCACTTCCACCCACAAGTCTTCAAATGTGAGGGTACCAAAGGCTTCTTCAAAGTTTGGAAGGTCTCCAAGTCAACATTAGTAGTTCAAGATCTCCATCATGCTTATGTGCATCTATGGTAAGGATAACAACTTTAGACTCACAAAGTGCAGCAAGATTATCAAGTGCAATGGGACTTCTTCTTTATCTAGGTCCAATTTATCATATGTAAGATCATCATCATGGCAATGGGCTCCATACAGATATGACCTTTATCATTTAGAATAAAATGGCTTCAACGCCATATCCGTCAACTAGTCCAAACACCATATGTAAGACATCTTGTCCATGTGAAACCATTATCATCAAGTCACCATATGCAAGGATATGACCATGCAAATGTCAAGGTCCATCATACCCTCATCTATGTGGGTGCCAAGCCCCAAACCACAAGAACATCAAGAACCCCAAAGATAAGGGTGTCATAGACCATACCATAAATTACGAGAGTTCCAAGGACTTGTTCAAGCTCTTCTTCAACATATCAAAGCATGTCCATGGGCTCTACCTCCATGATCACAAATATACAACATCCCAAACCATCTAACCATAAGGAGGACCATACATCATCATCAAACTCCATCAAGCTTGAAGACCAACAAGTAGGGACTCCAAAGACTTGAAAGGCATCTTCAAGGGTACAAGGGCATCAAGGTCTTCATCAAGTGCAAGCATTGGGTTCCAAGAACATCAAGTGGCACATACAAAATGTGTGGGCTTCATGACTCCATCAAGCCATGACCTCATCAACAAATGACCACAAAATAAATCATTTGTACCACCATGTGCTACAAAGCACACACAACCAGTGAATGGGCTACAAAGCCCAAGCTACCACATGTGTGGGTATGTCCAACTAATCAACTATCCAGTTGGTCACTGTGTGTGGGTAAAGGGTGATCAAACCCATACCTAACCTTTGTAAATGTCCATGATCAAACCCATATCAGTTCATCAGCCTTGTCCACTATAGGAGATCTTTGTGGCACCAATGACAACCTGAGTGGCCACTGTAAGAACCCATGTTGGAATCAATTACAACTCAATCAACACTTCAATTGATTCATTTGTTATTACATGTCCTAATTTTATTTTTCTTCAAATGGCGATATCAACTTGATTTCACTTGAGGGTTGGCTTCCCTGGGAAACAGCATGATTGTTCTCTCTTAACCCTATCGATGACACTGGGATATGATGGAACCAATGTGTGATGGCATCAACCCATGTTCTATTCATAATTAAACAATTTAAAAACTGGTGAAATAGACCACAACCATCGCATCAAGACATCCTCTTAAATAACCTCTTCAGCAAGCAAGTTTATTAAAGAATCTGTTATGAAGTGAAGTCTGTCATAAAGCTTCAAATTGGTCGTGGCAAGTCTATCGGGTGCTATCTTCATGTTGTCCAGTTTAGCTGAAAGCCTAGAGCGTGATGTACCATAGTTATGTTTCATGTTCATCAAGAAACGTCGTACCGTTTGATGGTGTATCAACTCTCTTGACAGTCACATTCTGCTGCAACTTGCAGCCTTCACACAACCAGTCACCTTCAGGCACCTCATCTAGCATACTTGGCATGCAGTAAGCGTGTTCAATGCCATCATTGAAGAAATTTGACTTAATAAATGAAATATTTCATTCACAGATTTTGTCAGACAGTTTCAAGAACTAGGGCTTTAACTTGAATTTAATGAAAAGTAAAACCACACTTCTGAAAAATGCACTTCAAAATTCTTCCATATACTGAAACATTTTAAGCAGATGAACACAATAAAATTATGGTCTAAAGACCGGGCAAAACCCCACTGCTTGGGGAAAACCCTAGAAAGAAATTTTTCATTAAAGAAGACACTCGGAAATTTTTCTACAACCCAGAAAAAAATTTCCTCTGAACCCTACTGGGAATATTTCCAAAAACACCTTCTACAGCAGAATACCTAGAAAAACGTGCATGTTGTACAGTACGGCATACTGTACCTTCACATGTGCAGGTACAGTCTGTACTTTTCTGTCACACGTGTGGTTGTACAGATCTGTCAGTTCTGTACTTTTCTGTTACCTCCAAATTTGTGTCACTGCCTGCAATTAATGTTGTACAGCATGTCAGTCTTTTTTGTACCTTTCTGCCTCGAGAAATGTGTCCACACATGGCTGTACGGACTGCTTCAGACTGTCATTAATGCTGCTGCAATTCTGCATTTAATGCTGTCACTTGCATTGGAATTCATGCCAAGGGTCTTCTCTTTCTTCTTTGGTCTTCAATCTCTTTCTCTCTCTCTCTGGTGAGTTATCTTTCATTTGCCCTCTCTAATGTTTTATACTTAGATTTTGTCAATGTTCCACAGAGTTTCCAGGACGAGGGAGCGGGGAAACGCAAAAGGGGGGCGCGTGGAAGCCACCCAAAATTTTAGGGAAATTTCGAGTAAACGAGGGGACGCCGAAGTCATAAAAATTAATTTAAAATATAGAAATGATAAATCCTAACAATAACTATTACCATGTAAAATACTAAAATGTAAAACTAAAAACTAAAATAATCATTATGGAATTCATCAAATTTTAAATCTCAATTTGTAAATGCTACTGACATATGTTACTACTGACTATTACCATGTAAAAAATAAATTATTAAAATTTTAAATACTAAAAACTATATATCATCATTATCATTATGCAATGTGTATCTAAATTCAGATTTCTCATTTATAAAAGATAATGCCTAAACATTGAATTTAATGGCTGGAAATGAGAGGCAAGAGCTTTAAAAAAAAATTAAAAACAACACAGAAATTTATAAACAGCAGTATCATGTGAACCAGCAAATCTGGGCATGAAAGCATATGTGAAAGAACCTCATATTCAGGTTTGGGAACCTTAGAACAACAGTAAAGAAAGTGAAACACTAAGAATCTAAGAAGCAGTTTAGTCACGGTTGTGTGTTCATTGTTTTGGGCACAATTTGGCACTATTTGTCTTCAATCTTCATAAAACAATCTAGGGCATAAAATTTATTATTTTATCACATGGATATTGGAATATGATAATGTTGAATGTAATTTTTAAATTAACAAATTTTAATGAAACATGAGTCATTACCCTACCTCCAACTAGCAGATTTGGTACTCCAAGATTCAAGCTAGTGGATGAAATCGAACTGGGTCTCAACCCTACTCTAGCAGCGACTCTCCTTCAAGAAGCAATGGCTCTCCTCCAAATAAACTTCAGTTCCTCCCTCAAAATTGGTGGCTCCTCCAAATTCCAATAACCAACTACTCCCCAATATTGAATTAAATTTTATAAATTTAATCTAATTCAACATTAGTCAATTTATAGTTTAAATTCATTAAAATTTTATAAATTTAATCAAATTCAATTTAATTTATAATTTAATTTAATTAATTATTTAATTTAATTTATCATTTAATTTAATTTTAATTTTTATGTAATTATTTTTATTGAAAAATCTAAAATATAAAAATTGGGGGCTTCTAGACGTCCCCCCACAAAGGGGGACGCGGGGGGAGGCCTAGAAGCCCCCCTAGAGGGGAAACGCATTCCGCATGAAGAAATTCTGCGTTTTACTGTTTGTTGGTTTATGTCAACATTTCGTGGTTTTCACATACAGCCGGTTTTGCATTGGCTGTAGGTTACTTATGAAATTTTACTGAACAATTAAACACACAGTAAAATACACTAACAAGCTGAAAAACACATTTAACAATCACACCATAAAATGATAGACTCTGAGATTTTTGGCCCAAAATCAAGCCCTGAAAAAACCCCCACGGGGAAAACCAGTTAGAGAGAGAGAGAGTTTTTATTATGTTTAAAAAAAAAATCAAACATTCATTTACAGTCAAAAAAAAAATCCAACTTATCTCAACCCAGAAAAATAACTCAGCAGTCTGTCTCGGTTTCCGTGCTATTGCTCCCTCGATTTCTGTGCAAATCCTTCTTGAAAAACATGCCAGAAATATCAGCAAATATCTGCCCTCAAAAACTGTGCCAGCACTCTCAGGATCCATACTGTACGGACAGCATTTAATGCTGCTGTACGACCTCGATTTCTGTGCCAACAAATACAGAATGCTGCCTTGGGAAATGTAGTGTACCCACCTCAAAAACTGTGCCTGCTTTTTCCTTGGAAACCGTGCCCAAAACCGTACAGTACGGATGGCAATAAATGTTGTCGTACCACTTCTCGATTTTCATGCCAGCAATAAATGCAAGTCGTACACACCTTGGTTTCAATGCAGCAATAAAGGCTCCTCGATATTTGTGCCCACTTGAAGTCTCTTCAGCAAGCTGCCTTGAAAATTGTGCCCACTCTCTCCTCTCTTCAGCACTCTCTGCTCTTCTTCTCTCTTCTTCTCTCAAGAATGAAAAGTGAAGTGATTTGCCTCCCTCAACCCTTTTTGTCTAAACCCTAAGTGGGAATCTAATCCAACGGTGGTGAAAGATCCAATCCAATGGCTAAGATTCAATGAGAGTAAAAATCACATTTATTTAAATCACTTAAATAAATTTACTCACCCACTTAAATTTATCAAAAAGTGACTTTAACTTTATAAAGTCTCATTAAGTAGCTTTTAATGTGAGGGTCACCTTTTTCCCTTTTCTAAGTGACTTAGGCAAAAAGTCACTTAGGGAACAAATTCCTAGGTACAAAACTAACACTCCCTCTTACCGAGAAAGGTGGTCTGCACCACTCCCAACTTATCTCTAAAGAAGACAAACTTCCCCCTCCCCAAAGACTTCGTCAAAATGTCTGCTACTTGCTCATCAGTGGATATATACTGTAGCTCAACTGCCCCTCTCTGAACATAGTCACGGATGAAATGGTACCTGATCTCAATGTGCTTCAACCTGTCATGAAACACTGGATTCTTAGAGAGCTGAATGCAACTCTAATTGTCACAATAGATCACCGTAGGCCTAAGCTGCTGATCAAATAAATCTACCAATAACTTGCGAAGCCACAGTGCTTCACAAGTAGCCTGACTGGCTGCCATATACTCAGCCTCAGCAGAACTCAATGCAACGGACTTCTGTTTCCGACTGAACCATGACATTGCTGCGGAGCCCAAACTGAAACAACAACCGGAAGTGCTCTTCCGATCCCTCACACAACCTGCGCAGTCTGAATCTGTGAACCCAACCAAGCTGACTGCACCCAAACCCCTGTAGTCCAGACCATAATCCACCGTACCTGCAAGATATCTCAGTATGTGCTTTGCGGCAGTCCAGTGCACACTCCTAGGCTCAACCA
>LPNX010031739.1:137504-150156 GCA_001517045.1 Pseudotsuga menziesii
AGTATTTTGTAATATTCTTCTGCATTCCCGCTATGGTAATTATTAGTAAATGATCATTTATTAGTAATTAGCATTCGTGTTACATAAATGCAAAGAACACTAAGTACTTCGGATTTACTAAATAAACAGGAAGAGGTTACTTAATGTCTTTCTCCTCTTCATTTTATACATGTAAAAAATGTAGAAAATCTGAGTTTTACTGCTTGCTGGTTTAAATGAACATTTCGTGGTTTTCACTTACAGCCGGTTTTGCATTGGCTGTAAGTTACTTCAGAAATTATACTGAACAATTTTAAACACACAGTAAAATACTAACAGGCTGAAAAACACATTTGGACAGTCACACCATAAATTTTAACTCAGAGATTTTTGGCCAAATAAGCCCTGGAAAAACCCCCATGGGGAAAACCAGTCAGAGAGAGAGAGAGAGATTTATTATTTCCTTTAGCAAAAATCAGGACAGAAATACAGTGAAAATACAACTTATCTCCACCACAGATTTTATCTCAAAATCTGGAAACTCGTGCCCAGCAAAAACAGCAGCCGTACACCCTCGATTTCGGTGCCAAATAAATGCAGACCGTACAGCCTTTAATGCAGCCGTACACCTCGAGTTCTGTGCCTGAACGTACAGCAAATAAATGCAGCCGTACACCTCGTTTTCTGTGCAAGACCGTACAGCAATTAAATGCAGGTCAAATCCTCCTCGATTTCTGTGCAAAATTAATGCAGCCGTACTTCTCCTCGATTTCTGTGCATAAATTTTCTTGGGAAATGTGCCAAAACCCCAGCTTGTCCTCCTCTCTCAGCTCTTCTTCCTTCTCCTGAAAAATGAAAAAGTGAAGTCTCTTTGCCTCCCTCAAGCTTTTTGTCTAAACCCTAAGTGGGCATCTAATCCAACGGTGGAAAAAGATCCAATCCAATGGATGAGATTCAGTGAGAGTAAAAATCCCTTTTATTTAATTCACATAAATAAAATTACTCACCCACTTAAATTTATTAAAAAGTGACTTTATGTTTATAAAGTCTCATTAAATGACATTTAATGTGAGGGTCACATTTTTCCCTCTTCTAAGTGACTTAGGCAATAAAGTCACCTAGGGAACATCTGCCTAGGTACAAAAACTAACAAAAAACACATATTATGATTTTAAAATATAACTTGACAGTTCCCTTCTAATTAATACAGTGCCCTCTCTGTTCACATCAGAACCAGAATCAGAAGAAGCCAAGGCCAAAAGTGAGCAAAGGCGTCGGGACTGAACAGTGTCACCAGACTCGCCTGAGACCCACCGAGTTTGGAAAAGTCACGTGCCAAGCAAGTACTCGCCTGAGACTTGAAAATTTTGGAACCCCGGCCCGGTTTCAAGTTTAGTTTCTTTGCATGTAGTTTAATGCCTAAACTCCAGCATGCATAATCACATTAAATTTAAAAATTTTCACTTTTTTGCTTGAAACACATGGAATTCTTTCAACATAAACAACTCAGAAATTTATATGGCAGCCTACGTTTTCCTACTCAGAAAATTATGACAGCCAACACACATGAAATTGTTGACTCAGTATTTTGACCAATAAGGTCCAGGAAAAACCCCGAAGAGAAAACCTGTCTTCAGCAAGAGATTTTTTATTTTCTTCAGTCAAAATTACAAATTAAAAAATTTTAAACAGCAATACTTATCTCCCTTATTTCTTCTCGAAATGTGTGCCAGAGTCCCACTGACAAACTACTCTACGGATAGCCACAATTCCAGCACTGTATGGTCCCCACACTTGTGACTGTATGGACTGCAACTCTGCTGTACGGCCCTCGAAATTTGTGCTGACAGCTACAGGAAACTCTTATCTCGAAAAATGTGCCTGACTGCCTCAATATCCATGCCTGTACAGTACTGTATGGTATGTACCTGCTGTACTGCCTGTCAAACTTCTGCCTCGAAATTTGTGCTGTACGGACAGCATTAAATGTTGTGCATTCTGCTCGATATGCATGCCATGTACAAAATATTTCAGTCTTGGAATTTGTGCTCCCCTTCTGTATGACTTGCCTAGAAAAATGTGCCCTTATTAATGCATTCAGCCTGCAACTCAGCCATTACAATTTTCTTAAGGGTTTCACTTCTCCTTCTCTCCAAATCAACTTTTGTTCTCTTACTCTTCTCTTCTCTCAAAAATCTCTTTTGTGAAAGTGAACAATGATAACTCACAATGCCTTTCCCTAGCTTTTTAGTTTGAGTAACCACCACTTGAAAAATCAATGGCCTAGATTAAAACATAACTAGATGAGATTAATATTGACCCACCTTTTTAATTCTCATTAATGAGGCATGACAAGGTGGACAAACACTTCCTTGGTAAATTTTCAACACTCCTTACCGTGGAAGTTGTTCTTCACCACCCCCAGCTTGTCTCTACAATGAATATGATTTCCACTTCCCAAAGACGTCGTGAGAATGTCAGCCACCTGCTCCTCAGTAGATATGTACTGCAACTCAACAGCTCCCCTTTGAACATAATCTCTGATGAAGTGATATCTAATCTCAATATGTTTAGAACCGTCATGGAAGACTGGATCCTCAAAGACCCTGATGCAACTCTGATTGTCACAGTATATAACTGCAGGCATCAACTCCTAATCAAACAAGTCAATCATCAACTTGTGAAGCCACAATGCCTCGCAAATAGCTTGATTGGTTGCCATATACTCAGCCTCTGCAGAACTCAAAGCAACAAACTTTTGATTTCTGTTGAACCACGACACTGCTACCGAGCCCAAACTAAAGCAACAACCGAAAGTTCTCTTCTGGTCTGATGCACTGCCTACCCAATCTGAATTCGTGAAGCCAATCAAGCCCACTCCATCTAATCTTTTGTAGTCCAGACCATAATCTATTGTCCTAGCAATATATCTCAAAACATGTTTTGCAGCTACCCAGTGCACTCTCCTAGGCTCCATCATGAATTGGTTGAGAGTGTTCATTGCCAAACATATATCTAGTCTGGTGTTAACCAGATACATCAATGAACCAATGAGCTGCATGTATAAGGTAGGATCAACCAACTCTCTCTTAGAAGCATGAAGCTTCTTCCAGTTGGCGATCATGGGTGTGGAGATCGGTATACAACCCTCCATTTAAAATCTCTTCAAAACATCAGCTACATACTTTCCTTGCCCCAAGAAAACATGTCCATCCTCCTGCCATACCTCCATACCCAAATAATAATGCATCAGCCCAAGGTCAATCATCTCAAACTCTGAAGCAAGATCTCTCATTTAGAAATCAGAGAGGAGGGGTGCAGAGCACAAAGTGTTGTTCAGGAATAAACACCCTTGTAACCTAGCGTCTGGGGTTACCAACGTACTTCTAAAACTTGCAGACAATCAGCTTTAAAGTACAGAAAAGGAATAGGAAGAAATGTTGAACTCACCCGATTAACAACGGTTGATCCAAGCTTTATCTTCTCCTACTCTGCTTCTCTCCAAAGCTTTCAGGGATGCACCTCCTTCACCTGCAAAGAGCAAATTCTCCAAGTACAATCTTATACATGTATATATGACAAGTTAGATGAACAATATATAGAGTGCTTAATCAAAAATATTCATCAAACATGATACATGAAAGAGACTCAACACAAAGTTGGAAGAAGAATTCTCTTTATTAACAATAGTGAATGAGATAAGTGTACAACCCAACGCCTGAGACAAGGACCCTCTGCAACCAAAGGATTTTGAGTTCTGCTGCTCCAAAGACTTCTGAAGATATACCACCAGCATAACTTTGCTCTCCAAGTATGATTGATTAATGCCCTCCCCAAGGCCTCTATTTATACTTTGGGAAATAGGGCGGTTTCGAAGGTTGAGGAGGTTGAGACAGTTGAGATAGTTAATGATTAGGGCTCAACAAATCTCCATTAATCATGTTTTATTATTTTTAATGTCGAATGGATGTGTACGCGACTATTGATACTGGCAACCCGCGTATGACACGCAGGTTGCTATAAGGGGAACCCGCGTACAGATCTGTACGCGCGTTGCAATGAAGATACCCACGTACAGTACGCGGGATGCTGTGGAGATAGTCGCGTATGTACACGAATTGCTGTGGATATAGTCGCGTACGACAATCAACATATAGAAAGGTAAAATGGCAAGCTGGTTGGATAGTGAATGCATCTCATGTCATGCCCATCTATAGTGTTTAGGCAACCTTCAATCCATAAGTGTCCTTTTGTGTACCAACATATGAAGTGTCGGCACTCGGATGGAGAAGTGCCATTTGGGTTGATAACAGATGCCCCCTAATGTGTGAGGTCAGAGGGAAGCGATGGCTGAAATACATTTTCATTGTCTTTGGAGAACTCAAAAATCCAATGGAGCAAAGGTAGTACCTGAAACAAATACACCACGTGGAAGAAGTGGTTGGCGGACTCAGTGAATGCCCAACTATAACGGAATGCTCCATCTAGTCCTCAATATCAAAGTTGGTGATAAATCACCATATTGATATTGAACAGTTGGGAACAGTGGATGTAGTGCCAAAGTTGTGTTAAATGAATGGTTGCCAATAGGATTATCCTTTGATAGTTGAGTTCATCGCTCATTTGTTTATTGGCACCACCCTTTTATTTGTCTTCCATTCATCTATATCATCCATACTAGTATGCTACCCCATGACTATGAACATGACTAGTGTGATCAAAGAGCTCTTCCCCCACTATGACCTCTGTGTAGTGATAGGCATTTATGTTTTGTTCTTGTCTCGGCTCTGGAGTGTGGCAGTGTCCCCATTTGTCCTCCAAACAAGTTGTCCACCGTCATTACATGCATATGTATTAGTCATGCTATATCTAAATGAAATGCAAGCCAAAAGGATATTGAAATAAAAGTGAAAGTACCCTTGATGAAAGTTGCAAATAGTTGTGCTTATTAGTGCATGTAAGATATTAAGATGGTCAATATATGAAAAGGTCAAGAAAACCAGATGTGGAACAAATGCAAAATCTAAATAATTGTTGGCTATATGAGAAAGAGATGTAATGATTATTCCGCACAGAGCCCAAGGGCACAGCTGTGAGATGGAGTAAGGGACCACTAATTCAAAGTGTCCCAGAGAACCTCATCAAATTAAGTCACTTGTGTAATCAACACATGGGTTCTAGAAAAGATCCTCACTGAGCCTGAATTAGGCTTGGATGTGAGTTGTAGGCGCTTGCTAGAGTCTAACGAGGATATGTGAAGCACTCTACCCATTTGTGAGACACGCCCTCCCCTACTGTTTGACTATCTTGCACATGTCACTTCGGCTTCCCTTTTCTCACCTTCCTCTGAGATACCACTCACTCTGCTCATCAATCACATCCTTTAACCAAGCCATAGATTTTCCACTTCACCCGGGAATAATGAGGGATGGCCTCTACTCTTCGAAGGGGTGAATGTGAAAGCAGTTGTATAATTAACACCTCTTTGGCACTCCGCTATTGCTCCTACTTTGACATGTGTTTTATGCTTGTACTGCATTATTGATCACCACTGTACATTACTACTTGTGTCCAAGTCTAACACTAATATATGCAAAGGATGAGTTTTCTTAACCCCATGCATGCAGGGATGATAAGCTATACACACTCTTATGGTTCAGTTGTATGTTGACAAGTATGACTAGGTCAAACAAGTTTGACCAGCCAAAAAATAGGCTTAGGGAAAAATTTGGATCTAAATTCAATTTTGTGATTTCGGGGCACGGTCGGTGAGAATTGTAATTATAAATATTTTTAATGGCCATAATTTAACTATTGGAGCATGGATTCTCATAAAAGATCATATATTGATGTTTTCCAAGTGCGTGAGCACATGTTCCTAGTAGATTTTCTAAATCCATCTATGCACGCATATTAGTCATTTGAGAAAGAGAAAGCAGTGTTTTGGGCAAATTATCAGATCTAGAAATTATCAGCAGAAATAATTAATTAAAAAGTTACCAAAGGAGCAAAGTTAGTTGCAAGTTGACATAGCAAATATTTTTTTTGTACTTTGGACACATCTTACTATTCATATGGCACAATTTGGTTATGTTTTGTGTCCCCCACATCAAGTTGTTCATCTAGAGGGAGCGCATTAGTCAAGTGGGGCACACCACTTGGAGTGAATTTCAGTTTGGGCATTGGACTAATGTTGTTGATGTGAAATGTAAGTGCCTAGGCAGATAAAACAGCCCATAGGCACCCCCTAGGATATGCCATACGTTATGTTTTTCACCTGCGACATTATTCGCATTTTATGGAGGGTGCACTTGGGTAAAATCGCTCCTCCCCCTCCCAAATGTAATGTAATAAAAGACAAATCTTAGCCATTGATTGTTGATATGAGGATTTAATCTCAAATCTTCATCTCTTCATCTCTTTGGGGCTAGGGGTTTTGATAACCATTCTCTAATTAAGAGAGATGGCAGCTCATTGTACTCCTCTTGAAACTTTTTGCTCTTGAAGCAATGAAATAGACAAATTTGCAACAAAATTTTATGTGCACTAAATAGAAAAATTGTTGTGAATGGATGATTGCATGTTACTTGTCCTTTGCATTTGAAGATACTTGTGGTGGTTATTCAAAAAACTTGCTGTGATCTGCTTGCATTTACAGAGGCAGCTAGCTGAGAACGGCACATTTGTGGGGAAACCCCTTCTACTCTTCTCCTCAACTCGTTGTCTTTTGACGGAATGGCTATTGTGTTTTATATCAATGGTTTTTCTCGGTGGATCTCTTCCCATTGAAAATCAAACTAACTTGAGGTTGTTTGTCTTTCACAAGAGGAGGGCACACTTGGTCACTTGGGCAATGCTTTGCTAAGGCCAGAACTTCTCCAACCTCTTCAAATTGATCTCTACGCAAGTGAATTGTAATTCATTTCAACAAATCTCTACGAGTAAGTACCTCTCTCATATCTCTGTTTTACACCAATTCTCACTAAAATACAATGAATTAAATCTACACAATTTACACAATCGGCAAGCCTTTGGGTAGGAATCTCTAATTTCTAGCATTTCTGTTTTTCATATTATACCTTCAAACCTCTAGGATTCAATTTTCAAGCTCTCTCGACTCCATTTACCCTTTGTTTAGGCGCTAGTCTGTTTTTGTGGTGCGCCCTAGATTAGCTAGCCACTTAGGGCTTCCTTGTTATGACTTGTCTCTTGCTTGTGACCACTCTAAATCAATCATTTATCCAAGCAATCTCAAGTGCTAGAGTAGCTCTTAATCGTTGACAAAACTCACTTCCCAGGATTGTTTTTTATTGCTAATTAAAAGCCCACTGGGGGTGAATTTTTGTCTTTCTCCTCCTAGCACTCTTTGGCCTAGATCTTGTTCCTTAATTCATATGTCCTCAAGCCTTTACAAATCTGATTTTCTCTGTGGATATACATCTCATCTTATGATCAAATCTTTAAATCCCCACTTGGTGATAGTTAGTCCTGAGCTAGCCTTGCAAAACCAAGATATTTCATTTTCCTCATTTGTCTTCAAACTTCTGTGAGTGTCTTGGTCTCCACTAGCCTCTGTAGGTTAGTAAGGGTCTCCCCCTTAACCATCTCACGACTTGGATTAAAGCGACCAGGACCTTATCCGGTGTGACAGCTACTTCAGTAGTGGAGGCTTTGGTACTTGCAATGTCACCAACTTGGCTGCCCATACCTCTACCACCCTGGATAGGATATCATTTAGAGGCAGAAACAGTTTGTGTGATAACAGGTTGGAACCATTACATTATCACAAATAGTACCTTAATTTACTTAGTATACTAAACTCGTTGCATGCCCCCTACTTCTAGAGATGAGATGACTATATTAATGTCCAAAGAATGACCAAAAAGGAAGTTCAATGGGACTAAAGTGGGAAATACAATCAACAGTAAACATCCAAAAGAGTGCTTAAGGTCGCTCTAAGAATATAAATTAGGCTAAACTAGATAACACACGAGAAAGTATAAACGATCTAAAACAAGTGATGTCAAAAGAATGAGAGAGAAGGAGCATTACCTAGATAGAACAAAAAGGCCATAATCCAACATCGAATGGTAGATGGAAATACAAGTAGGGGAAAACAGGGGGAGCCTGTCACCCTCAATCATTAAAGAGGTACCAATGCAACATCTGACTATTTCATTTGAAGAATTAATAACATCTAACATTACATTAGTCAAATATCCAACCAAGTTTGTCCAAGAAGGACACTTAAAGCTAAGTCACACGGTTCGGGTTCGGGTTCGGGTTCGGCGAGCATTAGGTTCGGTTCGGGTTCGAATTTTTCGATGAGGTTCAGATGAGGTTCGACATTAGGTTCGAATATATATATATATATATACTTGTTGTTTATGACAAGTCTGCTCGCAAGTTTATGCATCTAAGAGCATGTTTCTACTATTTCAAATTATAGAGAACATTTCATTTATAGACAACTTAAAGTAAGATACCTTTTTTTTTTATAAATCTTTTTTTTTAATTAAAAATTCGAAAATCAATTAGGTTCGTTTAGGTTCGCCATTAGGTTCGTTTAGGTTCATTTAGGTTCGCCATTAGGTTCGGCATTGGGTTCGGCATTAGGTTCGCCGAATCTAAACAAACCTTAAATTTTTTTTGAGGTTCGCCGAACCTCGAACCTCAAGGATTAGGTTCGGCGAACCCTGTGACTTAGCTATAAAGTTGTCTTCTAAGATGTAAATTGCAATACCTCTCTCTAGAGAAGAGCTATCCACCTCTGGGTCATATACTCAAAGAAAGTAATAAGAGATCCCCCAAAATCCTTGTAGAGGCAATGGAAACTCTCTCTAATCTCATAGTATACAAAGCACAAGAGGATTAGGTGGTCCTTCAACTCAATGTCATGTAGGTGACAACTCTTACAATGCCTCTCCGATCTCAAGATCGTCAATCTCAACTGAAAGCCAATGTGAAAGTTCCTAAGATTGTGCATCAAGAGCTTCCATGGATACCTGATCGAATAATGACACCATCCCTAAATTACAAGAAGTTTTCTAAATAGAAAGCCACCTTACGACCGAGTCCCTTGCGAGCGGAAATCTAGGTGACCTATATGAATTATCTCTAAATGTCCTCTCCCATTGACACTATCCAATGGATCTCATGGAAAATACAAAACACATGTTTTTTGCACATAATTCAGATCCAAATTGACCTGCGAATTATGACACAACGTATCCTACTGTCATTTCTCGTAGATGTACTTATGAAATGTGTGAACAACTAACATACAATCCTCTTTCGAGCCCTAATATTGGTAAAATGAATTATGTTGCAAACTAAACATGTCTTACTCATTAAAGAACCATGCTAATGTGTTTGATTAATCACTTTTATAGAGTCCTAGTAAGCCTGATTTATACATGACTAAAAATTACCACTCTACACTATTTCAAACTAACTGTATGAGACAAGAATGTATCATATAACCAGCTCTAACCTCAAGAAAGCTACCAAAACAACTTGTTTGCTTAATCATGACTCCAGATAGGTAAATTGGATGTATTGTTCCATGATGCTAGGATGATACTCATAAGGCCAAAAGGAACTTGTTAGTGTGAAAAGGAGAGAGTCCTATTCCTTGTATTTCTACCATAGGTACTAGGAGCCTGGCTTTCTCTTGAGCTGAGTATTCTAAGTGAATTTTCAAGCTTTGTGCTCCAAACAATAACAATCATAACAAAATTTCAATGTTGAAAAAAGGAAGGACATCAATGTCTTGAATTCTAAAACAGTACACCTAGACCACTATCATATGTAGATTTTCTATCATGTGCATCTCAAGGCAGTTGTGATGTATAAAAGGGATGCCGTTGTCTCTAAACAAATATTCAATTGCATTCAAGCAAAAGGGGAAAAGCTTAACACCAAAAATAAAATATTTTTACATGTAATTTGATATCTTTCAACAGTATTCATGTCAGGTTATCTTCATTTCTAAGTAAATAATATGGAAGCTCATGTATCACAATTTATGGATTGTTTTTATTATGGCCTGATGAACTAAAGACATCTTGTGTGGCACTCTTAAATCAACTAGTCAAGCATACATCTGTGCAAACCATACATAAAGATCACTAACTAAGAGCATCAGAACAAAACAATATAACTTATGATGAACAGAAGGAATTCATTGCACAAGCTTACCCTGGTTCTGCAACATATACCAGACCACAGTGAAAGCGGAAATTCCTGGCCTGTTACAGAGAGAAAAGAGAAATGAAATATTATGATGAAATATCAGGAAGTGCAAACACCTAATAAACAAATCTAGGATAATTATAATAACTTAATAAGAGAAGACCACCTAAAACAGGACATTGATACTCCCCAACAATATAGTTCTGTCTGCATGAAGAAAAGAATAAAGTGTAAAACTTGTACACATGGAAACAAAGTAGACCCCAAATACAGGCATATAAAATATATTCTAAATGCATGGAAGCTATCACCGCTAATTCCTAAATCTGGTTCATATTCAATGTCGACACACCATATCTGATACAGACTTGATTGTTTGACAAGATCATCAACCCAAAAGAACAATCACATAAAATAGGAGTTCCATGCACACAAATACCACAGAATAAGAACAAGAAAAGTATCAAGATGATACTAAAACAGGACATTGAAACTCGCCAAAAAATATAGTTCTGTCTGCATCAAGAAAAGAATAAAGTGGAAAACTTGTCCGCGTGGAGCTAAAGGAGATCCCAAATATAGGTATATAAAATATATCCTAAATGTACGAAAGCTATCACCATTAATTGCTAAATCTGGTTCACATTCAGTGTCAACACACCATATATGATAAAGACTTGATCGTTTGACAAGATCATAAACCCAAAAGAACAATGATATAAGACAGGAGTTCCATGCACACAAATACGACAGAACAAAGAACAAGTAAAATCTCAAGATGAAGAACCACAAAAATTGAGAATCATAGGGAATGCAGACCAAAACCACAACCCATTATATAGTTTAAATTGCATTAACAAGAACTGAAGTTGCATTCCAAAAGCAGGACGCAGAAAAAATTCTGTACCAGAGAACCACCAAAGATTAAATATTTGGTTCGTTGTATACACACTATCGGTATTTATATCATGACCTCAGAATTTCGAGGATATAGATTATGTATGTTCTGTAATACTGCCTGAGCTTATATCCATTCCTTGATATTCCATTATCTTATAAATTTGTAATATAGGGAAATGGACATTTATTTAAATAAAACAAATGAAACAAAAATTAAATGAAAAATAAGCATCATTAGTTTAATGTCTCTAATGGCATGTGGTCAACAGAAGAGTTAATTGAAGTCTTGTTATTGTAATCTGGTGATGTATTTTGTTAAAACAATGGCCATGAGTTATGGCGTGAAGTTATTATAAAACCCTAATTTGGAATGAAGTTATTATGAAACCCTGATTTGGAGCATCTAGTTAGAAAGTCTTAATTAGTTTGAGTGAATAGTTCTTCCCTCAATGTTGCATACGTGTTCCTCTGTGATTACAAAGGGATCTCTTCTTGATTTATAGCAATAATCAAAAGTAGGGGAGTTCCTATTCTATACTAGGCACCACCTCTATCTTTGTTGCACAGAGGCACATATTGTATAGACAATGAGTTGAACCCGAAATTTCACAATAATTACTGTGTACATGAAGCCTTCAAAATCGAATTTTATCTCTGAACTTCAAAGCCAACTTTTAAGCAATTTAATTCACCTTGGAAACATGTTTGATTCGAATTCAAATTCGACAAGGAAATCAGCGTTTTTTCATCAAATAAATTGAGCTTATGGTAAAAATCAACGAATTTCGATTTGAAGGCTTCACCGTGGATCAAGGATGAGTTTGATCAAATATTCCTGAGATGCGATCTATGGCTTCACCATGGATCATTGGTCAAAGGTCCTTCAGCTTCATCAAATGGTTCACATGCCTTGATGCACCCGGTTAGAGACGGTGCATGATCCTCTAGTGATGTGATATTTTCCAACCTTCAGTTACTCAACGCATGTTTTATGATATGATGGCATGTCAGCATGAGATGTTACATGTATGCCTATAATGGCTCATATAATGGCTCATATTGCTCATCTTTTAGTCTAACCTTGGTGTTATTCTTTTAACTTGATGTGTTAGCAAGAAGGTTGATTTGTACGTTGGTGAACCTATGTCAAGTGATTTTTATTCATCTCATAACCTTTTGCATAGCCATTTTTTATTTCCCTAACCAATTCACCAATCCCCTTCATTATTCCCCTTTGTGAATGATCTGTCACTAGTAATAACATATGGTATCATTACTAGCGCAATGTATGAATGCATCAAATAAAGCTAAAATAGTCTTGTACTCTCCAAAAAGGATTTGTTGATGAATTAAATGGAAAAAATCATTGCAAAAACTCCCCATCGCAAAAGCTAGGTTCCCTTGTCTAGGTTATCAAAGCCACATCTAAAGAAAAAGGGACTAAGCCAATGAAAGGGCTAAATAAAATGTAAGTAGATGATATTGTTGAAAAACTGAGTTTAACTGATTGCTGGTTTAATGAACAATTTTATGAGTTTCACTTCAGCCGGTTTTGCATAGGCTTGAAGCTACTTATAAA
>LPNX010031739.1:153302-195002 GCA_001517045.1 Pseudotsuga menziesii
GATATATCAAAGAAAAAATGAATAACGGAATCCCAATATGAAGGTGCGAGGATGGATGACCCATGACAACATTTCCTAGCCACACGCGGAAGAAACATCTAAAATATCCTAACTCTTGAAAGTTAAGTATAGACCAACACAACTTTATTCCTATGATGGTTGTTTCACAAAGAACCCCTTTCTTCCCCATGTACGTATTTCACTTCATGTACCCTCACCTGACTTATGTAGCTAAGCCATGCAACTTGGCTTTGGACTCTTACATGTAAAAGGGTTCTAAGGGTCACACTAATGCTAGACTGGATGAGTTAAAAAAATTTAAATCATTGAGTTAAAAGAAAAGGTGTAATCATACAGTATCTTGTGTATTATTGTCATATTAGATGAACATTTGCATAATTTATGATGATGGTTAACTTTATGACACAAGTGATTTTATTTACACACATGCTATGAATTGATTGGTATGTTGGATGATCATTAGGCAAATGTTCATCTTGGAGGGGTGTCCTAACTTCAGGAGCATTT
Organism: Pseudotsuga menziesii; assembly: GCA_001517045.1. Classification (NCBI taxonomy): domain Eukaryota; kingdom Viridiplantae; phylum Streptophyta; class Pinopsida; order Pinales; family Pinaceae; genus Pseudotsuga; species Pseudotsuga menziesii. Next base: position 153,831 of record LPNX010031739.1, read on the forward strand.
ATCTTTTGGCAGAGTGCCTAGAATTGTGGCATCTCAACACCGTTGCATGCAAAATAGCCACGGGATTCCAAAAAAGTGGTTATAATGGAAAATTCAATAAATATTGAGAAAGCTAAAAAATCAAGAACTATCATTTAAAATGTTGCACTATAATTTTTTTGTGTGTGCCCTTTTTGACCATTTGAGAAGAGCACCCTAGGTCTTGGGGCTTAGTTGTTACAATTAGTTGGTTTATGGACCATTTCTCTTGGAGCACCCTCTCTTTTGGGCCTTGTATTGTACCATTTGATCAGTTGTTTACCATGACTATTGGGGAACCTTCTCTCTTAGGAGTTTTTTAGGAGGCTGAGCATATTTTATAATTTTTGACCCTATCTTGGAGAGTCCTACGAATAGATCTCGGGTTTTAGCACATCTAATATTATTTTGTTATACAGGAAGTTGAGCTTCCCTCCTGTATAAGAGAGCTCCCGACTCATTCTCATTATTGTTGAGCATTAGTGATCCAAATTGGATCAATATATAATTTGTCATCTATTTTGGTGGTTTCTGGGTGGAAAAAATGGATGAATTGGTCTGTAGGACCCATTTAGGGTTAGGTCTTACTTTGCAGATTTGGGGTCATCAACCTTCCAAGGCCTGTGTAACAAATATAATAATAATAATAATAATGTAGTTAGGTTAATAAAAAGTCAAAGAGCACGTACCGCTTCGCCTCATGACCAGTCAATGTGTATAAGTAAACCCTCACGATGCTGATTGTAAATCAACTTATCAATGTTATCCTCAATTATTAAATTAACAGCCACAGAAGCCATTACCCATCGTTCTCAGCAGTAAACCAGATGAAAACCACAGTGGAGGAGGCAGCCCAAACTCAGCATATTCATGAGGGTCGTCCAGACTGCTGGAAGTGAGCCGTACAGGCCATATGGCCAGCAAATCTTCTCAGAAACAAACTGCAGCAGTAGTGAGGTCTGTTTCTGAGGCCGTACAGCACATTTTTTCTTGGCCATACAGCGTGAGGGTGCCTGGGCGAATTGCAGAGGGCGCTGGGTCAAGTTTGGTGTGACCACAATTTTTTTCGGTGAAATACACTGCTGTAATGTATCTCAGTAACACTTTCAGAGTTGTTGAAGTAATAAAACTCTCTCAAAACTTTGCTGGGTTTCCCCATTTGGGGTCTCCAGGGTAATACTGTTGTCATTGTGTGACTGGTTCTTGATTTCCGCTGTGCATTTGGTGTTATCAGACTCAGCTGTGTTTTAATTCCAGCTTATCAGCATTTACAAGTTTTTTTATTAGCTGTGAGTAGTCTTTGGAATAAATTTCCAGTAGCTGAGTCTAAGTAAAATTACCATATTCATCTTCCCACTAACATAAATCAATGAATATACAATCATCCATCTCAGGTAAGAATTGATTTCTCAAGGTTTGATGGGAATGGCACAACGGCAAAGCACAACGTGGGTAAACAAGGCATAAGAATGTTTCAAGACACTCAAAACAAGAAAAAATTATAATTGCATCCATGCACTTTGATGGCACCAGATATGATTTGAGCATTGTGTGGAAAATCCCAAACAACAATGGTAACGGTAATCTGGGACACATTTAAAGACAACTTTTTAAAAAAATCCATGGTATAGATGAAAAAAAAAATCACAGGATGTAACAAAAAGGTAAATGTTGACAAACAGATACATAGTATTAAATCATGGATAAAGCCATACAAAAACCAATAATTTTAGAATTTAAGCTTACCAGCTCACGCCAAACCTATGACAAAACCATCCTAGTAAAAAACAAGCCTTTCAAACTACTTACAGAACGGTCTGAAACCTCAAAATTCGTGCCCACAGGAACAGCAAATTTCTACATCGAAATTTACGCCCCCTGCCTCAATTCATGCCTTTTCTCAGACTGTAAAACACTGTATGGACTGGTACAGTATGGCTGCAATTAATGCTCAAATTGCTGCCTCAAAATGCGTGCCAAAGCTGTTGAACAGATGCATTGGGAATCGTGCCAGTTCAAGCTGTACAGATTCTTGGGAATCGTGCCTCTGCTCACCCTCTCTCAAATTCGACTCTCTCTCTCTCTACTCTCCAATGCTCATGGAAAAACTGAGTGAGTCTCTCATGCCTTCCCTTGCCTTTTTGGTATCTAATGACGAAGCTGAATGGTCATCTAATCCAAGGGCCCACAATGGCTTAGATCAATGGATGAGAAATAATGCGCACTTTATTTCTCTCCAAAATTAATTTCACTCAACTTAAAATTAAATTTTTCCAAAAAATCACTTTAATCAATAAAGTGAAAATTAAAACTCATCTCAAGTCATTAATTGCAAGGATCATGTTATTTTCCAATTTTAAGTGACTTGGGAAAAAATCACTAGGGGAACACTTTCCTAGGTACAAAAATCAACAGTAGTGTCATGCACCAAAAATAAAAATTAGATAAAAAAATTCATCTTGGCTCATAAAATAAAAAATTAAAACCAAATAAAAAGTAATTAAAAAATTCATCTTGGCTCATAAATAAAAAATTAAAACCAAATAAAATGTAATTAAAAAAATCCGTGTAGGCTCATAAAATAAAAATCTATAACCAAATAAAAAATTATTAAAAATCCATGTTGGCTCAAAAAAAAAACAGCATAGATCCATCTTAAACCGGGATCTATCAAGCATGGAAAGGAATCCAATTTCTTGAGGTGTAATTTTTTTATCCCTCTCGGTGCTTGATAGATCCGGGTTTACAATGAATCTACACTGGTTTATAACTCTCACAAGAAATGTTTTAGTCATTTATGCTTTTGCATTTGCTGCAAAGTTTCGTTCACTCTTATGGAATCAAAACCCAACAGACTTGGACACAGTATTCCGCACTGCTTTGAGAGTGCAATAATTCCTTGCAGCTTACAAGAAACAGAAAAGTTGAAGCCTTGCATGTCAAGAAGTTCCCAATAATGATGAAGTAAACAAAGTTGACTCCTACTCAGATGATCATCAACAGTAGTTGCACCATTTGAGCCATATGCAAGATTCCATGAAGATGAAGATGGGAGAGGCGTGTGTATAGGTTTTTCGTTGATCCTTTCCAGTAATTATGATAAATTTTCAGAAGAAGAGTAACAAGTGAATGATGTAGACTTGAATCGACATGGAGATCTTTAGTTTGATCATTGCTTGGATATCAACATTAGTCATGATTGTTAGCTTTTGGGTTACTCCAAAAATGTTTACACCATTTTTGGAGGTGCTTCATCAGATTTGGGAAACTTGTTGGCATATGTGTCGTATCTTCTCTCTCAGATTGCCTAGTGTATTGGGGTTGATGTGAAGTGAAATATTGTCTGATGTTTGCTGCTGTAATTCATATTTCAGTTCAGCCCTAATTTATGTTCACAGAAATTATATCCATGGAACCTCTAAATAAATTCAATTTCTGAATTTGCAAAAGAAGCCTCAATTCAGGAAATTTCTACAAACATGACCACAAACATGAGGATAAGAAAAGTGTGGAGGAAAACATCAACAGGTTACAATCTTTCATTACAAGAAAATTATAGAGTACATCGTGGTCACAACTCCAATTGGTCAGCTAAAGATACATATACATGGACAAGCATAACCTAAATAGTGAAAAAAATTAAGCTAGAAGTACTCTGCCTTAAAAACGGACAATGGCTAAAATTGCTAATGACAAAGCATGATATCTCAATACACATAACTACACCTAAAATTCGCCTAAGCTTCTAAAAGGTAGCTATGTTTCATCAAGCCAAAAATTGACGTATGATGCAACAAGAAAAGGTGATTAAGAAAAGAAGAGGTCACACTATATCTAAAACATGAACAGTAAGGATGCTTGGAATGTAATACAAAGTCCTAAAAGAACTATGCAAATACAAAGACACATTCTTCAGATACATACAAGCCTACAAATGTTGTAACAAGAACAGTCTGCAGACCATAATAATCCTTATCCAGTTTCAACCTCTTATAAAAGGGAGATGTGTTAAAGAGCACCAACCTGTTGATATGATAGAGGATGAATCACACCACCACTTACTTCCAAGAAATAATCTGGAGTTATGGAATGTAAGTTCTGGACCTGTGGCAATGCCAATGCAAGACATAAGGATATCTATACAAAACTGAACATGTACTCATTTAGCCAATAAAAAAAAATAGAAACCGCATTTTTTTATTGAACTAGTACAAGCTTGTATGAAGATACCTCCAAGGTGACCTTTAAAGGAACACCACCTCTCTCAAACTCTAAATCTATTTCCTTTCCAACACTATCATCAAGCAATGTCTCCAAAATCAGGAATTGTGTTACAACCTGCAACCATGTACATGAGCCAGTGAATTGGAGATCAACAGATTTTCACAAAAAGATAAAATCAAAATGGCAGCAAGTTATTCAAATATTGAATAAATGACTACAGATTCCATAAGCACCGTACCGTGGTTCATAAAACACTCGATACAACAATCAGCATGAACCATTCACATTAATTATTTCCATATGGCAGTACACTGATCATACCGATATGAACTAATGTTATGGGCATTGGATGTTCAAATACCAAAAATTAATTTAGCTGAGCAGTATCTGATATTTTACACTACTACAACTGATATTGCACAAACAGCCTAGTTCTGGACACAAACAATGCCAATAATGAAAAGGCTAGGTATCACAGATGGCCATTTTTAACATAAATTCCTCCTGTAGTAACTACTGAAATACTTGGCCTTCTAAATCGAAGGAAGCCATATGTTACTTTTCAATGTTTTACCAAATCATCTTATGTGCATTACGTGCACGAAAATAGAGGACCAGTCCCAATATTTACCCCCATCTGTAGTGTTCTCAAGTTTCTTCTTTATTTAAACTTATTTTGTTGTCATCATTTTCTCAATTTTGCTGGGAATGAAATAACTCCTTTCATCATTAAAATGTTTTGACAATTTGGAAGTAAACATTACTCACTAAACCAATATTACATAGTTGATTGTGCTGTTACATCATCCTAATTTGAATTGAGAATCAACGGACTGGAGTGGCTTATCACAGAGCCCAGTTCCATAATTCCAACAGAAATCTGAAATTTTCATGAATTTTACTTGGGTTAGCCATTTCAAGGTATTTACCATCATGCTTTGTACATCAATACCCAGTATAAGTGATTTCATTTTTTCCAGAACCCTTAAATCTGTTGGTAGGACACATCAATTTAATCCACTGAAATATTAAGACTCAACTCACTCATCAACAGAAAAGAGATCGCATAATTCATCCCATTCATATGGGATTAAGGATTAGAAGAATCAAGATACATCAGGCTGTTAATGTGCTAGGTTGAAGGAATGCTCTAAATAAATCTGGACAATCTTCTCCCGCTTTGTTGAATGTCTAAGAAAGGCATCCAAATTCCAATAATATGTTCACCTTTAAAGGACAGAACTTAAAAAAGGAAATATCCTACACTTACCTTGAAGTCACACTGTCTGGCCCATCCCCTTAACCATAATCCCCACAGCAGAATCAACGATGGGTATTGGATAAGCATCTGGGTATTCAATAGGAATCATTTAAAGCCTTGGAGGGTTGATGTTTCCAGCTTCAATTTCAGGATAGTCAGACTAAGATCTTCCTTTATCACACCTTCGTGTTAGTTTACCTGGTTTCTCCAACCTAGTTCGCCATTTCCGGTCACCTTTAGGGATTTGAACTGCAGTTAGCTGGCTTCCACAAGAGGAAGGATGCACTTGTGTGACAGAGATCTTCATGTGAGGATGGCAAGCTTCTTATAAAGACTTGATGGAGGAGAAAGTGCAATACCACGAGTGGCGCACATACATGCATGCATGTTCTATTCTGGCAGAGGTTCCTGTTATCACGCGATGTGTAGCTACCCACTAAAGGTATCCTATCCAGGACGGTAGAGGTTAGGTAGCTAACCAGTGACACCACAAGGGCCTCGTCCACTACTAATGAAAAGGAGTTGTCACACCGGGCGGGCTCTTGACATTTTAGATCAATCCGGCGAATGATCAAGTGGGAGACCCTACTAGCCTCTGAAGGCTAGCGCACCTACTCAAGACACTCTGAAGGATAGACAAATGATATGTAAATTGAATAATGAGTAAGTAAATTCAGATCTTGGAGATGAATGTGGTAGGCAAGGTTAGGACAAAGTTCGGGAGGCTTAATGATAAGGAAAATTACCCAACATAACTTTGGCAAGCAGCAGCATAAGCAGAAGGATTCATTAGTTATAAATTCGCTGAAATCAATCAATCATGTCAGTTGGTAAAAGGCTCAAGAAACTCCATATGTAAACAAGTTGGTGGCTCAATCCCTTTCATCTTATGGTGAATCAATGGTTGAAGTGTGATGGTATCACTGTACTGGTTGCACATATTTTTTTGTAGCACCTCATCGTGGCACATATTGGACACCCCTATCAGCAGTAGTTACTTTTCTACTTTCAGCACTTTGCAGTACAATTTCATCTTTTCAGTTGTTGAGATTTATATGTTGTTTCAGCCACCACTTTTCTGCAAAATATTTTTTTTGAAGTTGTTGATTTATTTCTGAATAAAGGATCTGGTTCTATTGGCAAAACCAGCAACAAAAAAAAATCATACTGTTGTCTAAGTCATACTTACAATTTTTCAGAATTAAATCACAATTTACACGAAAATCTTTAATGTGGTTTAAAGGCAATTTTATCATCTTAAGTGCTTTATTTTATTGTTGTTCATATTTATTTCACTTATCTATATAACAACAATCTTTTATTGGTCAATACTACTATAATTTATGGGACATACTTGACATGGTCTATTTTACTTCTCATGGTTATCGATCATTTTCCATTTGCAAAAAGTTACTTATTTCCTTAGCAAATTCACTTTATGATTTTGGACTGCTCAATTTTAACTTGTCATCATTTCTTCCTTAATGGTTTATGGTTCATGGATGATTTAGAAATCTTTAAAGATAAATCTAGCAATTTCTTGAATTAGTAAACTCTTGAGTCAACAATTTTTAATCCAAGTGAATTGCCAGATCTCTTGACTTAGTGGATTTGGCCAACATATAGAAGTGAAGCGAAGTCATTGTAGGTGACAACTACTCTATTTCCAAAGTTGCACTTAGCTAGAACCCTTTGAATCCTTGCATTTGGGGTGTCAGATTTTGTGGCAACACATGCCAAGGGATAATCCATGCCATGAAAGTCTACATCAAACCACCCATACAATGGCACTCCACAAGGAGCTGATACAAATGTCATGAAAAAGAGATGCATGAGTGAAGTGCAACATCATAATCATCAATATCAGAGCATATCATCCTCAAGGCATCATGCAAATAACCACATCCCATAACTACTATCAAAACTATATCACAAAGATCCATATGCTAGGGCATCATGAAGGAAACGCCACCCCACCCCTCATCCCCAGCATGTTTCATGCAAGAAACACGGAAATGCATGTCACCGATAAAGATAGGCCATCAAGGAATCCACTGCTCCATGAAGCACGCCCTTCCACTCACCGATCCTAGGGCAACCCAATTCAAGGGTATATTCGTGATCTCTATTAGGTGGTCTCCCAAGAGGAAACACTCCAAAACTCCACGGGACCTCACCGTGTGCTACTATGTACCCATGTATATTGTTGTACACTCTTGTATCCTCCTGAGCCATCGAGTATCCTGTATGCACTACCATAGCAAACACTCCATTGATGTCAACTAAGCACGTAACCCAGTGTGTCTCCATATCCACCATATATCTGTCCACCCAATTTGTGTATGCATACTTCCCCATTGGCTGGTCTCCAAGGAACGTGCTCAACTACCTCCTCTAGGGCTAAACCTATCTCCAACAGAAGTCGCTCATGATCCCATGCCTGATCCAAACCCTCTATGCAAGATCTCTCCTCAAGAACCTGCAACTCTGATTGTTCCTCGTGCAGAATCATCACCAAAGGCTCTCCCCTCAAACCATGAGTGCCACTCATGCCCTCATGTGTCACATCTATCATGTATCCTATGTGGGATTTGGTATCCTCCCGTGCACTCACTCTACTGGTGTCATCTGAACCAAGGCCCCACACATCTAGACAATACCCATCCTGGAAAATAAGGGATGCATCCTTGTCACTATTGGTAGGTCCTTGGATTATGTCTCCCCTCAACACGTCTACGACTACAATCGGATCCCTTAATGGCTCCTTGTAATACCCCAGTTTTAATCCCCGCTTGCATTAAAATAAATAAGATACTTATGTTGTAAATAACCTTGGTGCGGAGCTCAAGGCCAAGGCCCCACCATAAGATTTGGTTATGATGTGTTTCTGATTAGGAATGGTCACCGATGGTATATCGGGACATGCGGCATATATTTAATTACGGCATCATGTATACACGTTTTTTAATTAAAACAACTCAACCAGCTATGCTCGCAGCAACTAAATTGAGAAGGGGCATGATTCCAAAGGATAAGGAAGGGGGGGGGGACGTGAATGTGGAACGTGGGGTCACGAGAGAAAATTATGTGTCACCACCTCCCCTGGTTATTTTTTTCTTTTGTTGGTTGAGGCAGCGATTGGCTGGCAAGAAGACCGTTGCCATGCCACACTTGCTCTCCTCTCCACGACGTGGGAACCGTTTCTTCCCACTCCCTCGGTTCTTGGCCGCTCATTTTCCTCATGCAGGACGAGAAATAAAAACGTTTTACCAACCGTTGCAGGGGGTTCGCTCTCTCTCTCTCTCACGCTAATTGCTGGTCTGCAATTCGTTTTTCTTCCATCCACACAGAGAACCGATTTTTGCCTCCACGCATTGGACTGTGTACTGCTTTTGTTCACCATTCGATTCGCAGTGGAAACTATTGGAATTGATTTTCCACGAATTGATGGGATTGGGGTGATTCTTCCTGTGAATCTGTGTTAAACTGTGTATGTTAGCTGTGATTTTGGATCATTTTCCGATCTGTGTAAGTTTCCCAGTGATAGTATTGAAGGTTGGATCGCTGTGGGTTCATCATATTTGTCCTTGGACTAGTTTTGGGTTGGTGAATGATGGCCTGAGATGCTTGACAAACCTGGTGGGTTGAGAACCACACGGACAGAGCTATTGAGTTGGATTTCTTCTCCACAACCACTGAAGAGCACTGGAGGGAAGATTAGGGTCTGAGGGACTGCGTTGCAGAGAAGGGGCTGACTTCCTTGTGTTGGGTGTGTGTGGGTGTTCTAGAATCCAGGCTGGCTCTGGTGTTGGTGTCTGCAGCTCTTCAATGAGCTCACCAGCTTAGCATTAGCCTTTCCCAGCTCCTGGATGGCCTGATAAAACCAACCGTGTTGGCTTGGCTGAACTGTGTGTTACCCTTTTTGCTATGTGTAAGCCTGTTAGTTCCTTATTCCTTGTGGAGTCATGCCCAGCTCGGGGGTGGCAGCATTGCTGAGAGATCTAAGAGCATGCTAGCCTATGGTTGGGTGGAACCTTGCAGCGACATAGCTGGTTGCGGAATGATTTCTTTATAAAGATAAGTAATCTTGTCTATTTTACTTCTGCAATCCTGATTACTGTTAATGATCATGATGAACATGTTGAATGCTTGTTGAATGTATTTTACTTCCGCTGTGTATGATAAATAACTATATATGCATGTTTTAGTTCAAGCATTTTATTTCAGCAAGTCTTATGAATGCACATGTTCATGGGGCTGGTAGCCCGGATGGTTAACTCCATGGTAGCATCCTCTTCGCCGGTCGGAGGGTCGGGGACGTTACACTCCTTCGCAAGAAGTGACTCATAACCTCCATACTGCCTAGCACGTATAGAGTCAACCATCTCCAAGTCATATCTCTCCTCTCATACCTATAAATCTAAATGAGCCTCATTCGTTGCATCACCAATACTACGGTCATCCTCATGCATCTCACTTGTCATCAATGTCTGGAATCCTATTGTAGATGATGAAGAGTGTACCAACTCCAACTCACCACACAGGTTGTCCACAATCTGACGATCAGATGTGTTAGTCACACTGGACTCACAGGATAGCTCTAATGCTACCTCCTCATACACATCCTCATCATGTACTATCAACTCCATATCAAGCTCACCATCAACCTGTACTTCATGCTCATCTTACTCCACTACCCCAACTATGCTTTTAAGGAGATCCTCATCCAAATCCTTGGGTCGGTTCCTAAACTTGATGGTGTAATAGTCTTGAAGGACAATGTTGCACATACCTCATCACCCAAGGCTAGATATTCCTGATATCAACACAAGTGTTGAAGTGCTGCTAACCCCTGTAAATTTTCAACGAAGATCCTTCTCATTGTCTTCATGTTCTCTCAGGCGGGCAAGAAACATGTGCTATGGCAAGCACTTCACCAAATCACCGACATGCACTACCATGCACTATCATGCACTGACATGCACTGCCATGCATCGACATGCACTGAAATGCACCTTTATTCAATTTGATATGTGCCCACAGCTGGCGAGAATCATGCTCTGATACCAGTGTAGTATACCAAATCGTTGTACTACCAGTGTAGTATACCAAATCGTTGTACTATGGTGTTGTGTATGATTTGTTGTCATATTTGGTATTTCATTCAAGTGTTTGATGTATGATTTTTCCAATAGTAGGTTTGCATGAATAATCATGATGTTGCATCCCCCAAATATAACAAATACTCAAGTCTACAATCTAGACAAGGTCAGAAGTAATGCATGGACATACCAAATAACTATATTGGAGTTGTATGATAATATAGAGAAGACATGCACGTCATGCACAAGAGTTGGTACTGGAAGTTGATAGCAGCTACAATAACAATTCGCCCATGCCAGCCTCATGCCCTCTTCTGGTCTCAAATCAACAATAATGCCTCCAGAATACTAGAACGATTCTCAACAAGCAACAATGAGACCCACTATGATTCACCCAGTGAAAGGAATTAGCAATATGGTCCACAGAACGACATAGCAATGCACCTCGGCCGTCCAGTGATCTAGTAAAGAAGATTATGCCTTCAATGATGGATTAGGAATAATGCGCTCTACACAATGTAATAAGGCAATACGCCCTCTAAGGAATAGCTCTTCAAACGGCACAGTGAAATAGATAAAGAAGATGTCTCCAGTTGTAGCCAAATAGTAGGCCTCTTGAGATGATCCAACAATACACCCTCAGTGGGAGCCAAGAAATGCACCCTCTAGATGTGTAGAATGATGTGCACTCATAAATTCTTCAACTGCTATGAATACCCTCGAATCTCTGAAAAGAATAGTAACTCTGACGTCGTCTTGAAGCATAGTGACAAATCTAGATGATCTATCCTCTGAATTGGCTAGGATGGATAGATTTCACCATCAACCCAATGTTGGCTATGGAAATTCGCCCTCAACCCTAAACAGCTCTCAGAGCTCTCCAACTTGTTTCCAACGGCAAATAATAACAATGCATGCCCAGTGAATTCGATTTTCCTTCTTTTATTACTTTTTGGTCTGTGCATATCGCATGCAACTTTAATGACGCATGCCGCATGCATTTTGAATTACACACTGCATGTTGCGCATGTCACTTGATATTGCTTAAATGGGTCCCTTTTCCACTAATAACTCCATGTCCTTGCTAATAGTGTGCTTTTATTTCTATGTGGCATCAGTCATCTATTAATTCCCTAGCTTATCACAAACAAGACATTACAGACAACATTACAACATGAAGCAATAATCTAGCATCAAGAAGCCAAGGCCATAGATCAACTCCATTAACCTGTAGCCCCCTGCTGAATATGTGATACATATCACATGTGGACACCCATGTCAAAATGGGGGCTAACAGGGTGTAAAGCCAAACAATCAGTTAAATGCGCAGAGCAAGACCTGTCTCAAGGGTTTCCTTGAGAAACAGATTAATTCTTTGTTTATATCTGAATATACCATAGTTGCACGGGTACCGCTCCCGGGATTTTGGTAACCCGTACCCGATGTTTCCCCGCTCCTGGGAGCTTGGGAGCTGGTACGAAACGTCCCCTTTTTTATGGGAGCTTCCTTGGGAACTTGGGAGCTTTTCGGGAGCTTTTCGGGAACTTGCTTTTGCCGCTCCCTTTTTATTGGAAGCTTCTACAAGCTCCCGACCATGTGGAGGCCAAAATCATAAGAAAAGTGTTGAAAATCAATTGAATGATTGAAGTTTATTGTGTCAAGAAATCACCAATAATAAAAATTTCAATTGAATCTATCAATAATGCCATTTTTTATTTTCAAGGTTATATAAATAAAGAGGGCCCACACCTCTTAAATGTTTAGATCCATTCACACTCAATATATGTTGCAAGTGTACTTAAGTGAATATACATGGATTTTTTACAATACTAAGATATTGAACTACTTTAATTCATATCTCAAATGATTTCAACTGGCTTATGTTATTCATAATGACTGATATAGCAATTTAGGATCATAAACCATATCAAATTCAAGATACCAAAAGATTTGAAAGTTTGTTAGTTGAACTTAAAACAATCAAGTTCATTCAAATTAGAAGTAAGTAGTAGTTACCATAAGAAAAATGCAGAGGCACCCAAAGACTAAGAACTCTTAGGAGCAATAATACAAATGGAGTTGGAACAAGGAATTAGAAAAATATTGAACCTTATTATTTATGAAGCTATTGGTGCTTTGTACACATACATGCAACCTGCCTTTACAAACTCGTACAATGAGATTTGTATAATGTGGACCTAGAGGTGTGAGCAAATTTAAAAAGAATGAATTTCATGACACTACTAGAGGATTAAGAGGATAAAATAGTTTAAGCTATGAAATTAATCAATTATGTATTTTTTAACTTTATTTTTTTGAAATATATTTAAAAAATTAATATATATTATTGCCGCTCCCAACCCTACGTTTCCTGTAAATTTGGGCGAAGCTTCTAGCCGTATCGGATACTCGTGTCCGCGTACCCGACGTACCCGCGTTCCAGAAACTTGTGCAACATAGGAATATACCCAAAGATTCTCTTCTCATATGAATTTTTATTGCGGGAATAATTGTCCATGTGGAATGGCTGCAGGGCATGCTTTAACTGTTAACAATCAGGAATGAAGCCCAGTCATGAAAATATTTATTTCAACATTTTCTACCTAGTTTTTTGAGATAATATGTGGGATAGCAGTAAGAGAAGATTTTCTGTGTACTGCACACTCAAAATTAATGAAAGGAAACTGAAATCAATCTCTAAACAACTGCAAATAGAAGCCAAAAGACCAATAAGGGAATTGTTATCTTCTAAATTCTCATACTTACAACCTGCATTACATATTTCTATGCATTTTGGAAGTCAAAGAACAACTACCACAAGTGCTTACTAAGAGATGGCTGAATAGCAATACCTCACCATTCACACGGACAAGTATATCCCCAGGCTCTAAATGCTTGTTAGCTGGACCTCCAGGAACCTGATTTACAATTAGCATATCATTAGAATATCATGCATTAACCAATTTCTATGAATTTTAATAATCAGGGCACAAAACTAGCATATTACTTACCACAGAATCCACAACAAGCATTCCTGTCTCATCAACAGGAGAAGCCTGTCTCACTAACTGTCAAGCCACAAACATGGAACCCCCGTTTCAAAAAAATTAAAGATTACAATGCTACTTTTAAAAGTATTATGCACACCTTTTCAATAATAAATTGAACTTGTCATTAATACTTTGCACAACATCTTAGGTGTCTTAGCTCTCATGTAAATTTACTTGAGGATAAACAGGTTTGTGTTCTGGCTATGGTTTCAAATTGGAACAGATTGACAAAGACATCAAAACATACCTATGAAAACAAAGCAATTTGAACTTACTTGCTCAGTTTCCCGCTGAAGCCCTAACCGACGTGTTTCATCAAATCCTTTGTGAAGAAGGGTCATCTAAACAAAACATGTCAAAATATCTTGAAAAGTCAAATGCTAGAACTACTAATAAATAGGGTTAATTGTTTTTCTGATAGTGCAAGCACAAAATGTTAATGAATCAAAAAACCCCATATCCAAGAAATATGTTTAGTGTGGAGAAAAGAAAATCACTACTATAACTATCAGTCTATCACAGATGTCAAATATTTTCAAGCAAAAATGACGACAAGTAACAGAAGCTCTATGATTTTAACACGTGGACCTATTAAAGACTAAACAATGTAACAAACATTAATATCTTCTTGATCCCAGAAGAGATTGAACCCAACCGAACTTTGTCACCAAGACGTTTTTTTAACTTCTTATAACTCATATCAATATATTTTCTGTCAATTGAATCATAGAAACGGGAACTGTTTCTTACACTTGTTTTCTTATTTAATATTGCAGCAAGATTACTCATATAGTTATTAGTACCTTCTATAGGAAAGGACAAGTTATAGAACATCCCCATGAGCTCCTCCTCACAAAACGTTGTAATGTATCAAGTGTAATGAATATAAAAAATATAATTTAGTGTCACATATAAATAGAATAATAATAAATGTTAATCACCCTATATTAAATATGTGATGTTCTCTAAATGGTTAAGACCAGTGTTGAAAAAGTCGGCGTCGGCAAAAAGTCAGCAAGGGTCCCGAATACAACTTCTTGGCAACATCGGCGAAAAAATTGGGAAAAATCGGGAAAAGTCGGCAAACATTAAAAAATACAAAATACATTCATTTTTTTTCAGAATTTTAAACATTTAAAGCAACAATATCATCAGATAAACACATTGGAACATAAATATGGAGAAAGCATTGATATATATCATCATCATGTAGTCATGCAAAATGTAAAAAGATACATCAAAGTCTATACTGTATCATGAAACATCATAGTTGTCCAATCAATGACTCAAAAGTGGGTAACCAATAAAACATGACATCACATATATAAATGTATTCGAGGAAAACTAGCATATAGCTATCTAATATCAATGCTCTCTTCCTGAGTTTTCCATTCATACTTCATATTTTTCCCTACTCCAATGATTAGGTTTATATAAGGTTTTCTTAAATGCTTTTTATTTGTCCCTCCATCTTATGACTTAAACCTAATTTTTGAAAGGTATTTTTTATTGATTTGGTTGTTAGCAATTAAACGTATTACTTGTTTTGTATTGGTGATAAATCATAGATGTATTTTTCACTCCCAAATTGAATTTCCGACATGAGCCTCACATTTAGCCCTAACTCATCTAACACTTGAAACATTGCTCTTTTTTTCCTACAATGTGTTAGATGATCACTCAAAATATGTTTGCTCAAAAAATTCCCTAATAGTGAAAAAAGTAATTCAATTACTATTGTGATCTTTGATAAACGGATACATATTTTGTATAGAATCTATAGATTATCCTTGGATGGTTTGATGTTCAAATACAACAAAGTTTTGAAATATTTATACGGTAGAGAAAAGTTGTTAGTATACGACAAAATGGCTAAAATGGAAAAATTTTGGAAAATTAGCCATTTTAGCCATTTTAGCAAAAATGGAGATTTTTTGAAAAAGTCGAGAAAAGTCGGGACTTGCCATTTTTAGCATCTGCGACTTTTTGGAAAAAGTCGCGACTTTTTGGAAAAAGTCACGATTTTTTGGAAAAAGTCGCGACTTTCTGAAAAGTTAAAAAGTCGCGATTTTTTCTAGCCGATTTTTCAGCTAAGGGAAAAGATCGCGACTTTTTGAAAAGTCGAGGATTTTTCGAAGAGTTTTTCAACACTGGTTTAGACTAAGTCAAACTGAAACGGATATGGGAACGGATACGGATACGGGAAGGGAAACGGATACGACAAATTTTGAAAAATGTTAGATACGATACGGCAAGGAAAAGGCAACAGACTTATATATATATATAATTAAAAAGGCCACGAGACATACATACTTTAGATTACCATTCATCAATTATATTTAAAGGTAAAAGGTTTGGCTTTCCTAAGACTTAGTTATCAATACTTTACTCTAGAGTGTTTTTCCTTGGGAATTATATGTCATTTTAATGACTTATAATTTTTGAGTTTTTCACCCACTCCTCCAAAGCTAGAGTAAATGTCTTGGTAAAAAAGCCTTAGGAGGTTATTAAAACCTAGGTGTCAATGTATATTACCATGCTAATCATTGTTTTTGAATCATATGAACATGTATTAAGTCCCCCATAGGTTTTTTTTAATTTCCAGAAATTTAAAAAAACCTATATTTTTTCTGTTTTTTAGTCTTTTTTTAAAGTTGATTAAAAAAAACACAAAAGGCATAAAAGTGTGGTCTAGCTTCCGATTGGGGCATGGGGGTGCTCATTTTCTAACTCAGAGCATAGATTTTATCCCTAGACCCACTTTCCTAAGTTTTTAAATGATTCATTTTTCACTTAATTAACTTTTAGTCAAAAAACCAAAAAAAAAGACCAAAAAATGAGGAAATAAAAGAATTCGGCAATTTCCAAAAAGTAAAAAAACATGCCTAGAATGAATTTTCTGAGTTGGCAAAGCTATTTGGAAATATTCCTAACCTTCCCGAAACATGTTGGAGCATTTCTCTCATGTGAAAGAGGCGACATGACATTGCCAATCGGAGAGGGTGCATTTCCCAGGAAATTTATAGAAAGAGCAGTAGTAAAGTGGAATGGGTTGGGTTTGATTTTGGAATGAATCATTTTTGTATTAAATTGTTTCCATTTTACAAGCTCATGCCAAGTTGGTGAATGCACCACCCTCTTCTTCTCTATTTTTCTATATAAGCAAGGCTCTTGCTCTTCAATTTCCATGAAGCAAGTAACCTCTGCTATTGTAATGATCATTATTTTTTCTGATTTTGAATAAAATTCACGACTTTGGAGGTCTGAATGGTGTAAGATCTTGTTGATGTGAATGCTGCAATTAATCGAGGTGATATTCGGCTAAGCTATTGTTTATTTCTTACAAGTTTTGCAGATCTGATTTCTAACTTGAAAACCCTTTATGGTTTATTGAGTAAACATTTAAAGTATTAATTTGTTTACTTGTATTTGGTTATCTGAGATTAAGAAGCAACATTTTGTAGTTGGTAATACTTGTATTCTTCTCATTTCATTTGATTGAATGCACTAGATTGGATCTCACTTGTTCAAAGTTTATGTGTAGCTTGCAAATTATCTCAGGTGAAGGAGAAGTGGGAGCTCGGTTGCATCCCCTCTTTCCTTCATTCTTTATCTTAAAGATCTAACATTTCTTGCATTTCAGGCACTTCTATGTCTTCACAAAGATTCTAGCCAAGCTTGAGGGCTATTTCTTCATCCTTAAAAAATTATATATTTTTCTTGTTACCTTTAAAAGCAAGCTTAGATTTTTTCTTAGCTTGATTATTTTACTCCCTAGAAAAAAAAATGAAATTCATAGATGACTCCCTAAATGGCGATATGTCAGAGATGTCGAGAAGTAAAACAAGCCCTATATATATTTGTGGTTTGCATAAGAAAGGCAAAGGAGATTTTGCACAAACATCGTGCTCATTAACTTATATTGCCTGTAGCAATCCAGTAAAGAAAGAATCTTTGATTGTACACAACTAACAATTGTGCTAATAAAATCTTTTATATCATACCACTTATACAAATACATTTCAGGGATGTTAAGTGTGTGCATACTGAATTTTCAATTAAGTAACATGTTTCAATTTATACACCTTCCATATACACTGTTGGTAGAACAACATCCATCTTGCTCACATTCATGGTAAAGTTTAAACTACTAACTAATGAAATTGCAATGACAATCATTGCTTGTCTAGCTCAACAAATAACTTCTAATGTTCTATATAGGTTATGCCTCCTATAATGCCAATTACACTTCTCCACAAATAATATTTCTATGACTGCTAACTGCAAATAATATTTCTGTGCTTACATGGATTCAGTGGCATACTTGTCATGTAAAAACTTTTGAGTAAATACTATTTACTATTTAGTAAAAAGTTAAAAACCAGTGAAAAACTCTCTATTATCTTGGATGTTCGGAGCAAATCCTCCATTCACCGTGTGAAAAACATACCCTTTTACCCCTATAAAATAAAAACAGTAAACTCCAGTTTTGAATGCTTTTATAAAGTCTCTAAAGGCCGGTTGCTGTGCGTGTATGAAAATCAAAAAAGTTAAAACTGGGCTACAAACAATACACCCTCAATACCTCTGAACTGTCACAGGATTGTTTACATTGCACAATGATGAATTTCAATTTAGCATGTATTTATTTTTATTAATTAATAATTTTAGAGATGCCCCCCCATGTTAAAATTTAAAGACCACAACGCCCCCCCACTCCCTAAAATACCCCAAAATTTGGGGGTGCCTCTACACGTCCCCAATGTGCATTTCCCCGCTCCCACGCCCCCCCGTCCCGGATACTTGGTGGAACACTGGTATTTACGATGGTTATTCCTTTAAGACACAACTTTATTGTTTCAAAGATTCAGAATAATAATAATCTACTAGAGAACAAATTAGTTCAAATCCATAAGGAAGCATCAAGACTCTCCGAAAAACAAATTCAAGTTGAGGAAGAATAAACAAAAACAAATTCGGTCTCTGTCACAGTACAAAAGGAAGTCAATACAGCAGAAAAACAAACAACAAGAACTCCTTATCGACAACCAAATTACAAAAAGCATTTTACCTTCAACAAGGTCAAAATGAACATAAACAGAGGAGTTATAATTTTAGAAGCGACAGAACACAAAATCTATAGCCTAAGCAAAATACGGGAAGATTTATCCAACAAGGCAATCAACAATCATCTCCAATGAAGATAGATCAAGGATGGAGCACATCACAAACGATGCGACATTTTTTCTTTGGAATTCGTAACTCGTATCATCTCTTTTTGTCAAGTGTCGCAAGTACTAAAAGAAAGGACCAAGAGATGACATTACAATCAAGAAATCAAACATAAACCTTGTCTTCAATAAGCTTTGAGGACAAAGCTCCCTTTAAGGAGACAACAATATATATATTAATAATTAATATTAATATTATCAATATTAATATTAATAGATAATTAATAATTAATTACTAATAATTATTAAAGAGTCATGACTTTACGTTGGAAAGTCACGAATGGACTTATATAAGTCCAACCCTTGTAAATGTAAATCATAATCGAATATTTATCGATTTATTATTATCCATTCATGGAGTTTTTAGCTTTTATATGCTGGTTATTTTTATAAGAAACAGATTTTCTAACATCATTGATTTATTCATCGATTTATTTATCGATTTACATGCTTTCAATATCAAGCCCAAGATAAAATACTGAGGGCCATCACCACTCAAGAGAAAGAAAATGAGTACATTTCAAAAGACTCAATTTTGTAATCATCAAAATATTTCGAAAAGGGTTTTAGGGAGACCATGTAAAAAAAGGAGAATTATTTATTATATTTGGAAGATGTAAGTGAAACAAAAAAAGACCATATAAATGTAATTTTTAAGCATTTAAAAAGAAAAGGGGGCATCCTCTTGACTAAAACCTATGTTGTAAGAAACGTGGGCCCTAACCCCATTCCCACCATTTTGTCGTACCGAAACCTCGCATCGCATGTTGTACGGCATGGAAACGCATTTCTACACGGATAGAAGGTGTTTCCAAGATGGAAACGTGTTGTCACGTTTCCAAAAAATTATCACCATGGTGTAAATGTATTTGGTGATATTAATGGTAATGTTAAATTCTTAGAGTAAAAGGATGAAAAATAAAAGATAAGGAGAATGCCATTTTTACTTAAATGTTTAACAATACCATTTATTGTTTCAGGATGTTTGAGAGTGGTTCTAACCTCATCAAACTTCATATGCAAAAATTTGAATTTTGGATCCCATTCATAATTCAGCAAACTTAATAGTTTTCAGGATTTCAGGATTGCAAAGTTTCCACCAGATTCCATCATGAATGAGGGTATGCAATTGGCATTTAATCAAGCACATCAGCCCCTATATGTACCTTGATGTTGATGGTGTTGCTTGTTGAACTCCTTTTGTCATGACATTAATAAAAATGTACTCTTCATGCAAGCAAAATCACTTATTAAGCATGGGAAGCTTTTTTTACCTTATTTTAACGACTGCATTAGGATGTTTCCTTGAAAGTGTAGTGTGTTGAGCCATTGACTAATGTCCTTGGAGGATCAACTTTGAAATTCGAGTCAGAGGCAAGGGCTAGAGCCTAGGGGATGGGGGCATAGAGTGTTATTGATGAGTCGTTTACTAATGTCCTTGGAGGATCAACTCTAAAATTCGATTTGGAGGCAAAGGTTCGAGCCTAAAGGAGGGAGGCGTAGGGTCCGATTGATGAATAGGATCCCAATATCGACAATGATTCATTCATCAGCATGTATGATTTAAGATTTATATTTCACATTCATTTTTTTAAATGTCCTTGCTCATATATATATCGTGTTTCCTCATTTATAAAATTTGGGGGGTCACATTTCCCCTATTGAGAACAAGGTTGTTGGGAGCGAGGAGTGAGAGTAGGATGCAAAAGTGGGAGCAAGGGTGAAAAGGGAAATTTTCAAAAGCTTCCATTTTGGGAGCATTTTTAATATAATACATATTTTAATATATTTGAATCCATATATTTTTTTTAAAATCCAAAATGCCAAACTAGCTATACAAAACATGAAAACATTGATCAAACCATTTAGTACACATATAACATCAATCATCTAGTAGTTATAGCTTATAAGATTGTCATCAAATGATAAATAATCGACAACATCAACCTTTAAGTTTCAACATATAATATTTGCCATCAACAAAATCTAACATATAACATCAACCATGAAATGAAAAAAGCATCATATTCATTACCAAAGAGTTGTAAGATGCAATCAACAATTTAAACTCCAAATGTAGGTTCAACTTCAAAGTTCAAAGTTAAATCTTAAACCCATATAATGTTAGTTTTTGTACCTAGGCAGATGTTCCCTAGGTGACTTTATTTTGCCTAAGTCACTTAAAGAGGGAAAAAGGTGACCCTCACATTAAATGTCACTTAATGAGACTTTATAACCATAAAGTCACTTTTTGATAAATTTAAGTGAGTGAGTAATTTTATTTATGAGAAATAAATAAAAGGGATTTTTACTCTCATTGATTCTCATCCATTGGATTAGATTTCTTTTCCACCGTTGGATTAGAAACTCACTTAGGGTTACTCAAAAAGGCTGAGGGAGGCAAAAGGGCTTTTTCACTTTTCATTTTTCAGGAGAAGAGAAGAGTGCTGGGAGAGAAGAAGAGAGAGCTGAGCAAGGGTACGATTTTCCAGAAGAGAGATCACAAAGAAATCGAGGAGCATTTAATGCACAGAAATCGAGGAGCATTTACCTTCATTTATTGCTGGTACGGTTGCACAGGAATCGAGGAGTACGGTCTGCATTTATTGAACTGTACGATTTGCATTTAATGCCCAGGAAATCGTGGTACGGCCTGTAGAGTACGGCCTGCTTTAATGCTGCACAGAAATCGAGGTACGGCCAACATTTAAGTGCTGCACAAAAATCGAGGTACGGCTGCATTAATTCTGCACAGTTTTCGAGGAGGTACGGCTGCCATTTATTGCTGTATGGTCTGCATTTATTAGGCACAGAATTTGAGGTGTACGGCTGGTGTTTTTGCTGAGCACAGTTTCCAGATTTTGGGATAAAATCTGTGGTGGAGATAAGTAGTATTTTCACTGTATTTCTGTCCTATATTTTTGCTGAAGAAATAAATCTCTCTCTCTCTCTGACTGGTTTTCCCCGTGGGGGTTTTTCCAGGGCTTATTTGGCCAAAAATCTCTGAGTCAAATTTATGGTGTGACTGTCTATTTGTTTTCAGCCTGTTAGTATTTTACTGTGTGTTTAAAATTGTTCAGTAAATTTTTAAGTAGCTTTCAGCCTATGCAAAACCGGCTGAAGTGAAAAACACAAAATGTTCATTTAAACCAGCAAGCAGTAAAACTCAGTTTTCTACATATAATGTTTACAAAATAGGTCATAATAAATATTAAATACAAAGTAATATCTACTAAGCTTTCCTCTTGCCATAAGAAACTTCCATTTTCTTTTCTCGTGATCTAGGAACAAGAGTGCAGCTCAAAATGTTTGTGGAACATGAGAAGTAGTTGCATGGCCCCACGTATTGCAAGACATTGTGAAGATAAAGGAAAAGCTCCTACATCTAGAAACCTGTTGGTGGTTAAGAGTGGCATCTTTGTTGTATGAATTTGAACAACGGCGTGATCATCCAATAGTTCATCCTCAAGCGCTCTAATGTTGTGTCTCCATCCTCAAAATTAGCTTCCTTTGGATTGTTGTCCCAATTCAAATATGTTCTATCATTCTTGGCCACATCACACTATTGGGACAACAACCTCAAGTTGCAGTGCACATAAACCAAGCTTTTTGCCTGATCTACATCCAATTTGTTTCTCTTCATGTTGTGGATAAAGTTGTAGGTGCTCCAACACCTCTTTTGAATTTTTATTGAGCCAAATCTAATCATAATCTCGAATAATTAAATTGTTAATTATTAACTAATAACACACTTAAACTCAACAATACAGAGAAAACCGAACACAAGAAGTACCCTGGAAACCCCAATGGGGAAAACCAACAAACAATTTGTTTTTATTATAGATTTGTTAAACGGCACTTACAACACCATGCTTCTGAATATGACACACTGGATCTCAGTCAACTCTTGACTCTCCTTTGCCACAACTATGCTCAAACCCTCAATAATGTCAACAAACCATGGATTGAGTGAATCCCTCACTCCCAAACCTCTAAGAGACTCCCTCTCTCAGATCTGATCACTCACTATCAATGATATTACTCACACT
Source organism: Pseudotsuga menziesii (assembly GCA_001517045.1). Lineage (NCBI taxonomy): Eukaryota > Viridiplantae > Streptophyta > Pinopsida > Pinales > Pinaceae > Pseudotsuga > Pseudotsuga menziesii. Next base: position 176,766 of record LPNX010031739.1, read on the forward strand.
AACAATGACGACCATAAGAGATATGACTCACTCTTGTCGCTCTGGTACCTATACAACTCTCAATAGACTCTTTTATAACATTCACTTTATGTCAATACCATGGGCAATACCATGGGACACCCAGTACCATGGAACACCCAATACCATGGGCCCTCCAATACGATTGAACATAAAGTATTAGAAAAGACACTTTTACAAGGTTGTATAAAGAGATTCTCTCAACCCCTTCTACATTGTTAGACACCCCGAATATAGAAGTACCTGTCGAGCTACTAAAATCTAATACTCTTTGCAGAAGAAGTGTTTACAACCTGTAAAAGCACGCTCACGACCAATTTACGTATATATGTGGGTAGCAGTGCCTTACATGTTCCACCATTTGATAAGATTCGACCTATCTCAATCTTTGGTTGCATGCAAGTTACCAAAGACTCCATGTTCACTATTGTATTTGCTTAATTCGCTTCATACTCAAGCAAACTCCTCATTAGGGACCAACTTGTCTAATGCAAGCAAATACCAATTATGCAACTCTGGATCTATGTGTGGTTACCTCCTAACTCCACCCCCAAGTGTTGGTTGGGCCAACTAAGATGGAGAATAATATTTTGGTGTAAGGACGTATGATAGGGCATGCACTGGAACATTTTGAGTATCCCAGCTTTGACTACATGTTTACAAATACGATCATACAAGATTGCATCTCTTTGTTAAACAGACATTTCTATGCATGTGCATATTTCTAATTTTGGAAAACCAAAAGCTCCATCAACTGAAGTTTATACTTAAGGTTCATATGTAATTCGCACTTTATATCAATGATTTATGAACTTTGAAGCAATGTGCATGTTAATTGTACTTGTTAATTATTGAAATTGAGTACTAGTGAGAAATAAATTGATTTAATTTTTATTATATATATATATAGATACCCCTGAGTACCCTAGTCTCTTGTTTCAAAAAGTGGCATCCCCATCCTAGTCCTTGTCCCCGTACCCGAGTTCCTGGCAACTTAGGTATTTATACAAGCATCATTTCTCATTGTGCATCATCTTTATCTTATCAATCACATAATATATTAATATATTATTGTTCCTTTCATGGAGTATTTGCGTTACTTGCACTATGTACTTGTGTAAGAAATGATTTTGTCGTTTCACAATCTAACTCAAATCTAAAGATACACTTGAAATCTAATTTTAAACACTTATTTGTACTTCTATTACAGGCAACAAAAAGTTGCAAATGTATTCCTGGGTTGATGTGAATGTATTTCTCAGTATTAAATACATATGTATATAAATATTCAGGGGAATTTGAACACTGTTGCAAAGTGTTTGACATAAGTCGTACACCAGATTCCATAAGCAGTTAGCAAAAAGTTAGTTCCAATTTGGTCAGAGTCATTACATTTTCCCCAGCGGATTTGCATTTTGTTGAGTCTGTCGTATCCCGAAAGTACCCAAACATGGGGTACGTATACGTTTTAGCCTATACGTACACGAAGCCAATACAGGGTACGAGAGGGTACGACAGGAAACATACCTTACATGTACCCAAGTACCCGGTACACATACCTGGTATGGGTACATGTACCCTACCCCCCAGTGCAAGTACCCATGCTACACAGCTAATTCGCCTTATGGCCTTGTACACTGAAAATGTAAGGGGGATAGGATTGGGACCCTAACACAAACTCACAAATCTGATAGGTGAGTAGGCACAAACTCTGAAATCCTTTAACTTCTACTCATGGTTCTCGACAGTTACTTCCAGTGGTTGGTTCCGATAGTTGTTCTACTATGGCAAACTCTTCATATCCGCAATCAATGAAGCTCTGATACGATGTAAATTTTTCAAACCGTAGGAGTGATGTCGTTATGTTCTCAACCAAACAAGTCTCTTATTTAATTGCAGAAAATTAACTTTTTCACATGGCAACAATTACACAATAGCGGAAACGTAAATAATCAAAACATAAAATAGTTACACAAATACACCGGGAATTTCTTAAAATTAAGTTATTATTCAACTAACCAAATCTTACAAGGCAACCTCCAGAGTCTGCTTAAAACCAGCAACTGCATGATAAACAAATGACCCTAGAACTGAGTTGTAAGGCCTGCCAAGAAGGTACATCTTGCACAAACAAACAAAAAAACAGTTGTTGTACAAGATCTATAGCCTGTTGTATGGCTACTATACAAATCTATACCATACAAATTGTACTTCAAACTGCTTGCTACTAGTTAATCCTCTTCCTCCTATCTCTACTCTATTGTTCAATTGTCCGACTAAAACTACGTCTGAACTATCTAACTTGACTTGTCTCTATACTTGAGCCAAATCCTTAAACTACCAAAACCCTAATCTCTGAGGGAGGTATGATTGAGATTAATCTTAGTCTAAATCACTAATGTAGTAAAGACACTTTATTAGACTCAACAGCTAAATATCAAACACTTCACCTTTTCCTAAAGTGAACTACAAAATAGAATTATCTCAAACCACTTTTGGCATGTTCACATTGAACGTATGTGGACGTTCTTGTCAGAGCTATATTCTTCAACAATCTGCACTAAGACCAAGGAAAGGAAGCCAATGCAATATGCCAAGTACAAGGAACAATTGGCATGTGGATCTCGCACATAGGGAGGCACTAACTCATTGCTCTATTATTTATTGTCTCAGTGACACTAGAAATATCAATTGGGCACCTGTAGACCACAACGCCTATCAAGCCCTATGGTTGACTGATGTATTTCAGTAGAACATCTGCAAGGCCAATTAGTCTATACAACAAAGAAATTTCCATACATTGCTATACATTTGTGTAATTCCAAGAAATTAAAATAACAAAATTGATAGATTTTTATCATTTAATCAATATGATCTAGGATCTTATCTGAGAGAATAACATGGACAGCAATAATCACAAGAGACAAGAGACACAGAATTTTCCTCGGGGAAACCATAAAAGAGAAAACCCCGCAACTTCCTCAGAGATAGAATGAGCACCAAAAGCAAAAGTAAAACCCAAAGATACAAAGATGATCTCCGACAGCTGTTCTCTCTCTCCCTGTGCGAACTACTCCTCTCTCACTCATGCACTATTGTTTTGTGAATGTGTGTGACAAATAGAGAGTTTCACTCTATTTATACTTGTTTTCCACTTGACAATAACTTTGCAGGGACGACCTCACTAGGAGAGTCTAATAACCCTAATATGACTCAGCTGTGGGGACTATCGCCCTGACTTACAACGGAGGGTTAACCTCAATGACTTTATATGACTTTATTATATTAATGACTCCCAATCGGAAGAATAAACATCTCCATCGAGGTACAATGATATACAATAAGAAATATACAAGTGAATACATTCCAAAGTTACAAATACATCAACACTCCCTCTTAAACAGGAAGGTATTCTCTTGACAGAGTTTATCAGCACTAGTCTTCATCACTGGATCATCATCATCATTGTTGCCACTATCTCGAGCACATGGTGCTATCTCTCAAATCTACTTGTCATAGGAAGTTCTACAAAGCCAACCCTTTTTCATGTTGGATGTAGGCCTAGCCTCCATGTAGGTCTTCATCGACAAAGCCAACCCTTTTTCATGTTGGATGTAAGTCTACAATGCCAGGGCCTTTTCATGCAGGATGTAGGTCTACAAAGCCAACCCTTTTTCATGATGGATGTAGGTCTATAGAACCAGCCCTTTTTCATGCTAGATGTAGGTCTACAGCTACAGAGCCATCCATTTTTCATCCTAGATGTAGGTCTACAGAGCCAGCCCTTTTTCATGATGGATGTAGGCCTTGCCCTTTGCAAGGTCTTTCTCTACAGAGCCAGCTCTTTTTCATGTTGGATGTAGGCCTTTCCCTCTGCAAGGTCTTTCTCTACAAAGCCAGCCCTTTTTCATGCTGGATGTAGGCCTTGCCCTCTGCAAGGTCTTTCTCTACAGAGCCAGCCCTTTTTCATGCTGGATGTAGGCCTTGCCCTCTGCAAGGTCTTTCTCTACAGAGCCAACCATTTTTCATGTTGGATGTAGGCCTTGCCCTCTACAAGGTCTTTCTCTACAGAGCCAGCCCTTTTTCATTATGGATGTTGGCCTAGCGCTCTTCCAGGTCTTTATCATCTCTACGAGCAAGCCATCAAGTAGGTATATCTCAGGACTTATTATATGCCTCTTGCAAAACCTGCAAGATCTCCCAGGACTAATTATATACCACTGCAAAACCTGAAGGAGCATCCCAAGACTGATTACATGCCTTACAACAGCTGTGTACCCTACTATTACCTCATCATCTTCAGATCATCTCATCGTCACACAGAGCGCAGCCCAGATACACATAACACAGCACTTACATCAATGACCATGGGAGGCCTATCCTGCCACCATGTCAGAAAGGCTCTCAACACTTACATCAATGACCATGGGAGGCCCAACTTGCCACCATGTCGGAAAGGCTCTCAGCACTTACATCAAGGACCATGGGAGGCCCAGCGTGCCGCCATGTCGGAAAGGCTCTCAGCACTTACATCAACGACCATGGGAGGCCCAGCCTGCCACCATGTCGAAAAGGCTTATGTGTATCTGCGTCTTCCGAGCTTATCACTTTCCCTTGGAAGGAATCTCTATCTGAAGTACACCAAGCATCTCTCTGAAGTATTCAAACTTTACTTTGGCCATTTCTAGCATAGAATCACATCGGAAGTGATTACGCATAGAATCACATCGGAAGTGATTACGTCCAAGGATAAACTACGAGCTTCGCCGGGACTGATTACATCCGAGGACAACCTACAGGACTGCTTACGTCTAAGCAACCTACGAGCTTTGTCAGGATTTTATGCTCAAAAACCTGTCTCATCGACTATGCAAGAACTCATCACTCCCTCTTTCGAGAGATCTCGATTTGGATCACACACTGGAGCTTCACTGCTCCTCTCTCACTGCATGCTTTGCAACCAGGTGAGCATGTATTGGATCCGTCGAGAACTGGCTCAAGTTGTTCACAACAAAGCATATGTCTAGTCTCATATTTGTTAGGAACATCAATGAACAAAACATTTGATGATACATCGTGACATCAACAGTCTCTGATGAAGCATCTCTCAATAGCTTTAGGTTCAATGTCATGGCCTTGCAGTCCATCATCCCGAACCTCTTCAGGATCTCCACTGCATACTTCCCTTATCCAAGGGAGATTCCATCTGCACTCTGCCACACTTCCATGCCTAGAAAGTAGTGCATCATACCCAAGTCCTTCATCTCGAACTTGGCAGCAAGTCTCCTTCTTGCATTTTTAATGAGTTCCTCTTTTCCTGTCAGAAACAGGTCATCGACATATAACAGGAGCATCATTGATCTTTCGCCTTCAACCTTGAAGTAAAGGTTGGAATTCGCTTTACTCTCAGTAAAGCCTAGAGTCATCAGTAAGTTGTCCATCCTGTCAAACCTGAAGATCTTCTGCAGTCACTCCCTCTGAAGCGGAGCATCATTCTCCCTCTGCCTTTCATACTCTATGTATTGAAACATTTTGTACTGGAGTGACAAGTAGCTTCCTCTGCTACTAATATTCTATGAATCCATCTAGGGTCACTGGATACCAAGATCCTCTATCTTGAACTTTTTGAAAGGTTCTTCTCGCACCCATCTGTGAGCTTGTCATCCTGTATAGGCTTTCATCTTCAACCTTGTAGCAAAGGTTAAGATCTTCATCACTCTAGGTGATTTTCAAGCTCCTCATGTATGTGTTATCCCATGGGTGCCTTCTGAGCTTGTACAAGGCATTCTTTAATTTGCACTAATGAGTCTGTATGTCATGTCTCTCAACTCTTTGTGGCTGCAAATGTCTCTTCGTAGTCTATGCCTTCTTTCTGTGAGAAGCCTCGTGCTATGACTCTTTCCTTGTATCCCACGATGTTTCCATCTACTACATGCTGGATCTTGTAGATCCATATGGAAGACACTATGGACTTCCCTTCAAGTCTCGATATCGCATCCTAGACATCATTCTTCTTGAACTAGTGTCGCTCAACAATGTCACATAACTAGAGTGTGTCTGAGGCCTCTTGCTTTGTTTGGAAGTCTCGTCATACTATTCTTCATCTTGGATTATTCTTCATCTATCGTTCTCTTTATATTCTTCTGAAGCTCTTTCTTTCTCTATGGAAGCTTCATGTTCATCTTTATGTATGCTGATTGTATGCGATCTTTCCTACAAGTCAAATGCACCAGTCGTATGGTTAGAAACATTTCATAAGGCATATTCATAATGGCAAATTCTTATGCATAAAGATATAATCATGCAACTATTTTTAGCCAATACAACATTCATCCATATCTCGTACACAGAAACTTTCCAGATGCCTTCCATATCTACCATAACATTATTGAGATTGTGCACTAATCCCAATATGTCAGCAAAGAGGTTTCATCCTAGATAAGTAGCAATGGAGTGTTGTATAGCACTATAGGCTACTTACCCATAACATACATATTAGTAGTATATTGTTCATTAATGTAGACATTCTATCATGCATAATACATTTCACAACTAAACAATGTCATATAAACAACTAGATATGTAGGAAAAGACAATTCAAATACTTATCTTTATTTGTTTTGTGGGTAGAATCCTTCTTGAGCGTTCATTTTCATCATCTTCTTCATTCATAACATCATCATTTCTTATCCAAATGCTAAGATGGATAAGAGGTTCTTCAAGAATTGAGTCCTTCATATTCCTCATCGCTTGAGGGATTTTCGTGAGAGCTTGATCTTCAGTTGCTCCCATCTTCTCTTCTCTTATTATGAGTCAAACTTCTTCTTGTGTACACTCTTCCCAGAGTCTGCTGAAGGTAATCACTTCCTTCTGGAACACATTTCTCGAATGATTGAATCCCATGATCCTGGGAGGCCATTTAAGGTGGTTATAGCAATATCTTATTCTTCTTCGATTGCTTTGTCATAGCTTCGAACACTTCCTTTTGGTGTCTTCAAGGATGACACATGAGGGATGAGATGATCTTTAATAGAATCTACAATGATTCTCTTGGCTCTAGCCTTAGCCTCATCTCCCTCTGGCTCCTAGACCTTTCTTACGATTTGAGGTGTCCATCCTCGCTCTGGAGCTGGTCGATCTAGGGTTTGTAAGAGAAACCCTAATTTTCAAAACTTGGAATTTAAAATTGCTGATTGGATAGAAAGATGGGCCTCTTCAAGGCAAGTTGTCCAATGTACTCCTTTTCTAAAACAGTGGAGGGAAGCTCCCGGAACAGGAAGCCCTAGTTTTCCAATTTCTTCTGCAGAAAAGACTGATATTGCTTATGTTGTACCACAGAAGTTTCGAATCCTTAGGTCTGAAACTTCTAATTGTGATAGCCTAATAAGTCTTCTTTCCAACCCCACAGGTTAGAGCAGAAATGGAATCTCCAAGTGGGACTTATTTGGATTTTCCCAAGGTGACTGTTTTGGGGACTATTCAGGATAGCGAACTTGTACGGACTGCCACGTGTCATTGTTTCACATTCTAAATCTGAAAAACTTACCACAGAAACTACAGTCCATGTCCTACCTGCAACATTTTGTGAAATTTCATTTGGACCTTCCTAGCCCGAGATATAGCAAATCTCCTTAGGTCACTTGTTTATAACTGTATTCTGGAGGAGGCTGGAACCCTGATTTGGAGGAACCATATCTCCTGACGTATAGCGAATCTAAGGCTGAAATTTTTACACAGTGTACAGCACAAATTTTTCTTTCTCCTGTAAAAATTTCGGCTTATGAGCCTTTTCCAATCTCACATTATAGCGAAAGTGCTAGGATTACTAAATTAAGTCTTCTAGGGTTTCCAGGCATGAAACCCTAATTTTTATTAGCTGCCATTGCAGCTGTATTTCGGTTGTACAGTGAAATTTCTCTGATTCAGAAATTGCTACCACCAATAGATGCGCCCTAGTGAGGCGAGTTAGCCTAGCCCTTTTTGCTTGATGATCTATGGAGAGAACACCTTCAACTAGGATGCCCTAGTTCCCGCAGTTGCACAATGTCTTCTTCTTAGGTTAGCTCTGATACCTTGTAAGATTTTTATCATTTAATCAATATGATCTAGGATCTTATCTGAGAGAATAACATGCACAGCAATAATCACAAGAGACAAGAGACAAAGAATTTTCCTCGAGGAAACCATAAAGGAGAAAACCCCGCAACTTCCTCAGAGATAGAATGAGCACCAAAAGCAAAAGTAAAACCCCAAGATACAAAGATGATCTCCGATAGTTGTTCTCTCTCTCCCTTGTGCGAGCTACTCCTCTCACTCATGCACTACTATTTTATGAGTGTGTGTGACAAATAGAGAGTCTCACTCTCTATTTATACTTGTTTTCCACTTGACAATTACTATACAGGGCCGACCTCACTAGGAAAGTCTAATAACCCTAATGTGACTCAACTGTGGGGACTATTGCCCCGACTTACAACGGAGGGTTAACCTCAATGACTTTACATGACTTTATTATATTAATGACTCTCCCGATCGAAGGAACAAACATCTCCGTCTAGGTACAATGAAATACAATAAGAAATATGCAAGTAAATACATTCCGAAGTTACAAATAAATCAACAAAAATTATATCAAAAGATTACAGCAAAACTGAAGGTAAAGCAACAGTGATCAATCTAGTTGATCTCAAACATCCATGTAAGAATTGTCATCTAAAAGAAACTCCCTATTGAATACAGAGGACCAAACATCTATAGTATCGTTGATGAAAGAAGGTAGTAATGGATCCTCCAGAATATTTAAATAGGCAATGAAATCTCCCACAGATCTCATAATATAAGGGCACCTAAAAACAAAATTTTCCCTTTGTATCCACTCCCTTGAGCAGGCAAAGGCAACAAATATTGTCGTGTCAAAGAAGTGGGGAGGGGGACCCAAGTGATCTGCATGAGTATTGGGTCATGTAGTAAAGGATAAACATGCCAATAATCAGTAATCTATTGAATAAATACATATTATTTTATCATTTTTCATATAAATTATGATGTCAGTGTAGAAATTCTACGTTTTACTGTTTGCTGGTTTATGTCAACATTTCGTGGTTTTCACCTACAGTCGGTTTTGCATTGGCTGTAGGTTACTTATGAAATTTTCTCTGAGCAATTAAACACACAGTAAAAATGGACTAACACACTGAAAAACACATTTAACAATCACACCATAAAATGATAGACTCAGAGATTTTTGGCCAAAACAAGCCCTGGAAAAACCCCCACAGGGAAAACCAGTTAGAGAGAGAGAGAGTTTTATTATGCTTCAGGATAAAAATCAGACATTAATTTTTACAGTCAAAAATCCAACTTCATCTCAACCCAGAAATTTGACCAGCAGACTGTCACGGTTTCCAAGCTTCTGCTGCCTCGATTTCTGTGCAAACCTTCTCGGTAAATGTGCCAAAAATATCAGCAAATTCCAGCCATCGAAAACTGTGCCAAACTACTCAGAATCCGTACTGTACGGACAGCAATTAATGCTGTTGTACGGCCTCGAATTTTGTGCCCAAACTGTCCTCGAAAATCGTGCAGAAACCGTACTGTACGGTCTGCAATAAATGCTCCATACAGCTCCTCGAAAAGCGTTCCTGCAAAATGCTGGTCGTACTTCTCTGTCTCGAAATGTGTGCTTGCAATAAATGTGCCGTACCTTCACCTCGAAACTCGTTCCAACAATTTATCTCCTCGATTTTCGTGCCCACTGAAAATCTCTTCCAGTTCTGTTTTGGAATTCGTGCCCTTCTCTCTTCTTCTCAACTCTCTTCTCTTCTTCTCCTCTCAAAAATGAAAAGTGAAGTGAAATGCCTCCCTCAACCCTTTTTGTCTAAACCCTAAGTGGGAATCTAATCCAACGGTGGAGAACGATCCAATCCAATGGCTAAGATTCAATGAGAGTAAAAATCACATTTATTTAAATCACTTAAATAAATTTACTCACCCACTTAAATTTATCAAAAAGTGACTTTAACTTTATAAAGTCTCATTAAGTAGCTTTTAATGTGAGGGTCACATTTTTCCCTTTTCTAAGTGACTTAGGCAAAAAGTCACTTAGGGAACAAATTCCTAGGTACAAAAACTAACAGTCAGAACACCACGATGTAAAGGGCTAGATGATATACTTATTAACAAGTTTGCTCACACCTTTTGTACACCTTGTGTATCACATGTGATGAATATTCTGCAGAAAGTTCCATCAAAACTGGAGTGAATAAAAGATGCTGTAGCCAAAAAAAACAAATTGCCAGGTTTATACTCAATTATCACTCGACCTTGAACTTGTATAATAAATTTGGAAAATGGGAGCTTCTTTTGCCAGTTGACAGAAGATTTGCCTCCAATTTTATTACTTTGCAAACGGAAGTAAAGTATTGGACAACTTTGAGAAAAGTAGTGGTTACTGATGAATGGGTCAATTTTTAGCTTTCCAAGAAAATAATACATAAAAAGTGATCTTTAAAGACAAAGATACCAATATGCAATGAGAAAACTCAGTCTTCAACAATTTGTTTCATCGGGCTAAATGTATTTAAGACAAAAACAACAGAAATGACAAATTTGCAATAACCTAAATCACATTCAATCTGCAAGAGTTGAATACTAAAAGCTGTATAAGAACCAGTGGCTCCTACAATAAGATACTAATATATCCTAATCTCACAATCAGAAGTATACAAAAACATATCCTATCAAACCATGGTGAGACAACTACAAAAGATAATTATCTCAAACCTGAAGTGTGCCTCGAGGAATGTGCACTGCTTGCCATCCACTATTGCACTCGTCCTTGCACCTTTGTAAAAAATTCAATGCCCTTACCACCTGAAGCATACCAAATGCCCATACTGTAAACAATTAGAACTGGGCACCGTTAATTTCAACCACATATTTTTCTGATTTAAGTTCAAATTTAAATATTGGTGAAATCAATACAACCATTAATAAACATGTCGAAAAAAAAACACCTTATTATTGTCTGTGTGTGCATATTACAACACAAAATGCAACATAGAATCACATACAGAGTACAATTAAAGAGCTTCTGTTCCCTCAGCCTTGGTCAGTGGCTTCTCAAAGAAGCAGCCAGCTTTGCAATAAAACTAAGCTCCTCCATGCTCCTATCAAGATTCTAAACCCCTACAACATTTCTTCCATCCCTACTTCTGAAGTCTGAACCCTATATCAGAGATAAATTGGCTTTCATACAGAGTTTAAATTTAGTTTCCCATTAAACTGCTACAACCGACATATGTAAACTGGTCGGTACATATATATTGATCATTAAGTTGGTTTAGTGATGAGTTCTCCAGCTAGTAGTCAGTCTTCCACTGGCCACCAGGATCTCCTGGTTGTTGATCCCTCAAGTTGTCTATCTGGGATAGATAAGGCATCAACCTGTTGAAGATGATGGATGTACATCATTTTGTCCTTTCAATGCAGAAATTCCTCCTGAAGTTGGTCTTTAAGTGTACCGCTTATTCGTTCAAGGCAACTGTCCCCTTCATCCGATGTAGTATAACCTGCATGCACACCTTCTCATTTGTTTCTCCATCTAAAATATGGTACCTCCTCAAACAGTCTGTTTGTCTATAATATCATGTCTTTGATGAAAAACAAGGAAAATTCACACTGCGGTGTACACACAGTCATAGAGAATTTTCGTGAAACACTTTATGAACCATTGATATCAGCCACATACAATAAGCCAACCATATTATACTTTACTCAAGCACAAATAACCAAGTCTGGAACTAATATACCGTTCATAAGTATATTTTGCAGCAGGAAATAAAATATATCAGCGGGCTGTAAATGAAAATAATACCCAGTATTTTGGTCAAAAAAAGTGACCCTGGAAAAACCGCACACTTTGGAGAAAACCAGTCAAATTTTAATAATGAGCAGCAATTTTTCTCAGAGTTACAACAGCAGGTAAATACATAATTGTTTTCCAGTATTGTACAGCAAATTTCTCAAAATTTGAACATAAAATCTACCTCGAACTTGTGCAGTCTGTGCATCCTAGGACAGAACTCATGAATTACTGTTCTCTTCCCTTTTCTGCTCTGTCAAAACAGCAGTTCATTCTCAGTCAGCTGTACGGAGTACCCGGCATTAAATGCTCTCTACACTCTTGAAAATAGTGCCCACTCTGCCTCATTTTCTGTGCAGTCACCTACAGCAGTACTGCCATCTGGAAAATCATTCCAGCCTCCTGGGAAATCACACCCAGTCTATCTCCTCGGAATGTGTGCTGGCTGTCTCGATTTGTGTGCTCATAAATGATCCCGTGCCTTGGGAAATGTGCTACCTTCTGCTGCTGTCATTCTCTTCTCTGCTGCTCACTGAAACTTCTCTCGGAAATCACGCCTTCTATCTCTTCCAAAAGTCTCTCTTGGAAGTGCATGTCTTGTAATATCCCAAACTGATATTCTACTACTCTTGCTACTATATTGTTTGCTCATACACTCAAAATTGTGCAAAAATACTGAATAAACTGTGCATGCAAAGGTGCCATGCCAAATGGCCCTAAAATATAGCTAATCTGGAGAGATTATAGGGAAAAGACTTTCAGGAGAAAGATATACACATCCCCCTGATAAATAAGCTGATAGTACTCCAGAGATATGATGCATACAAGGTGTGCCAGAAGATAGTGCTACTCTTCTCAGTTTGACGCCCAGCTACAAGTGTGCCCCCTTCTGGATGATATTGATAATTTTGGAAAAGGAGGTGCCCGTTTCTACTGGAACTTTGTCGGGATGATGGTCTATACCCGCTAGAGATACTGGATGTCACATGCAGAGGTTTTGCCTTCACTAAGGCACCTAGCAAATTGATCTAGCTCTCTGGTGCCTACATCCCCTTCATCCACGTTTCGGCTGCTAACTGCTCCAGGTATGCAGACAAGAAGTTGATAATCACCCAATGCAATGTAATGAGCCTACTGAGAAAGATAAAGCTGACATGCGGAGGAAAAACTGAGCTTTAGGGTCCCAGTTAATTCTTCTGAGGATTTCCAGCTATTCCCCAGCTGCAAAACGTGAACCTGCAAATAAATATTATGTGCGTTGGATCACTGAATACGGATGAATATGATGAACGCTGATGATAGACCTAGATGGCCTACCCTGAAGTGATTAGGGCAGATAGATCTCACTGTCGAAACCCTTGTTAGCTAAAGACCTTTGTCTCCAACCCCGACTGTTGTTGTTGCACTTGCTGCTGCTGCTCCAAAACCCAACATCAACAATAATAATCATAGATAATCCTTTTGGTTCAATGACCTTTCTTATATAGCTTTAGCATGTACTTTCAGGGTTTGCCTGTCACTTTTAGGGTTTGCACTTTACTTTTTGAATGCATGCAATTCTAATTGCTCGTGGACTTAAGACTGAAGAAATAAGGCTTGCATGCTCTGCATGCTTTATGATAATAACTATGATGGCCCTCTTTACTACACTGATGGCTTAATAATACTAAATAATTGTTCTTATATGCTCCCGATATTAAATGTCCTCAGTCAATTCCCTATTTATCGATAACAAAACACTACAGTCCTCCCTCGCCAAAGATTGCTTGTCCTCGAGCAATGCCAACGCAACTCCACAATCAATCAACTGAACCAACTGAATTTGGGGATGATCCCAAGGTCCCAAATTATCCTAGAAGATCTGTAGCACCCTCTTCTCAAAGCATTGCACTGCACGGTACCATCACAAGATATCCCATGGAAGCCTCATATAAGTAGAGTAACTAACCGCGGTGTAAACGAGGTACCATAACAAACAACCTCCTAAAAGCATCCTCTAGCAATCACTAAACTGCCAATCACTGTAATCCCAGGATCCCAAATCAATCTAAGAATTCCAGAGGTCAAGATGCATCCATTGCTACCCTGCGTAATATCGACACAAGGAGCATCTTGTAGACTCCCAAGTAACCCCATCAATAAACACTGAATCCATCCCTCACAAGGTCTCCCGCCTAGGTCCCAATACAAACTTGCGCATCTTTCATCCCAAATATCCCAAGGCTCTTATGGGACTATACCCATAGCTAGGAATGTCTTCCCAAGAATCGCCCGCTCAATAGGACACCAACTCTTAACCTCTCTCTCATCCAACCCCCAAAAAGGACCTTGTTCATAAGCACCTTCACAAGGAATAATCCTACCAAGCTGACATTTTGCCCTTCTGATTTCAATTGGAATGCTCATATATTGCTGCCCAATTTCTCGATACTAGCCAACCTGTAAAAACCATCCTCCATTATGCAAATGTGGACTTAAGCTAATACAAGCCTTGTCTATGTACTCCTGAAGAGGACTGCTTTGAAATGCAATAGTATGTTTCTTCTACTACCCCATCAAGGAATCAAATTCTCTTGAATACTAGAAAGCCTGACCATTGACTCGGTACATACAACTCGAAGAACATTAAGCTCAACATCACGTTGTAATATGGTGTCCCGAAGTATCTTGGTCCTCTCTTTCATTGCTAGAATGCTTTCTTCAACACGTTCAATCTTCTTTCGATGACTATCATCTAGAAGCTCTATCTCATGCCTATATAAACTCTCCCTAACCTCCATGTGCGACTGCCCATTGTCTTGACTATCGTGCTCATTGCCTTGGACCTCATGTGTTTCTCCTGTCATAACTGTTTGGACTCCTGCTGTAGGTCATGAAGAGTGTACCAACTCCAACTCATCACACGGCTTGTCCACAATTTAACTATCGGATGTGCTAGTGTCGCTAGACTCACAGGATGGCTTTAATGCTATCTCCTCGTGCATATCCTCATCATGTAGTGTTAACTCCAAATCAAGCTCACCATCAACTTGTACTTCAGTCCCATCTTTCTCCACTCCTCCAACTATGTTTTCAAGGAAATCCTAATCCAAATCCTTCGGTTGGCTCTTGAACTTGATGGTGTAATAGTCTTGAAAGGAAAATGTTGCACATACCTCATTACCCAACGCTGGATATTCCTGATATCGAGGCAAGTGTTGCAGTGTTACTAACCTCTGCAAATTTCCAGTCAAGATCCTTCTCATTGTCTTCATGTTCAAGCCCACAGCTGGCCAGGAACATGCTCTAATACCACTGTAATATCCCAAACTAATATTCTATTGTTCTTGCTACTATGTTGTTTGCTCATACGCTCAAGATTGTGCAAAGATACTAAATAAAATGTACATGCAAAGGTGTCATGCCAAATGGCCCTAAAATATAGCTAATCTGGAGGGATTATAGGGCAAAGAATTTTAGGAGAAAGATATACACATACAACTGATAAATAAGCTGATAGTACTCCAGAGATATGATGCATGCAAGGTGTGTCGGAAGATAGTGCTATTATCCTCAGTTTCACGCCTAGCTACAGGTGTGCTACCTTCTGGATGATATTGACGTTTTTGGAGGAGGTGCCCGTTTCTGCTTGAACTTTGTCAAGATGATGGTCTATACCCGCCGAAGATACTAGATGTCACATGCAAAGGTTTTTCCTTCACCAAGGCACCTAGCGAAATGATCTGGCTCTCTAGTGCCTACGTCCCCTTACCCACGTTTCTGTTGCTAACTGCTCCAGGTAGGGAGACAAGAAGCTGATAATCACCCAATGCAGTGTAATGAGCCTGCTGCGAAAGATGAAGCTGACCATGCGGAGGAAAAACTGAGCTTTAGGGTCCCAGCGAATTCTTCAGCTGGGAGCCTAATAGGATTTCCAGCTATTCCTCAGCTGCAAAACGTGAACCTGCAAATAAATCTTCTATGTGTGTTGGATCACTAAATACGGATGAATATGATGAATGTTGATGATAGACCTGGATGGCCTACCCTGAAGTGATTAGGGAAGATAGATTTCACTGTTGAAACCCTTGTTAGCTGAAGACCTTCGTCTCCAACCCCAACTTTGTTGTTGTTGCTCCAAAACCCAAAATCAACAATAATAATCATAGATGATCCTTTTGGTTCAATGACCCTTCTTATATAGCTTTAGCATGTACTTTTAGAGTTTGCATGTCATTTTAGGGTTTGCACTTTACTTTTTGCATGCATGCAATTCTAATTGCTCGTTGACTTAAGACTGAAAAAAATAAGGCTTGAATGCTTTATTATAATAACTCTGATGGCCCTCTTTACTACACTAATGACTTAATAATATTGAATAATTGTTCTAATATACTCCTGGTATTAAATGTCCTCAGTCAATTCCCTATTTATCAATAACAAAACACTACATGTTTTTTCCTCTCCTCTCCTCTTGGAACTCGAGCCACCTTGAGAATCGTGCCTCTCGCCAAAAATTCTCTTCTTGGATTATGAAAAACGAAGTCTCATATCTCTTTTATGTTTATCTCCCTCATTAGGGTAACTTAGTTGACTTTTCAAAGTCCATGGTTGAGATTAAATCTTGATCTTAAGATCCATGGATGAGATCTAATCTCAAGCTCACTTAAATTCCCTAAGTGAACTATACACTAAATCTTTTCTTTTCGCAAAGTCACTTTTCCCTAAATATTATAAAAAGGTACTTTAATAAATGCACATTAATACAGTCACTTGACATTTATGAGACCACATCGCCTCGAACTCCTGCACCTAGGCACCTGATGCAGGAGTACCTCTGAGCTTTAAAATGCTAACAGTTTGATACAACTGGGATGTGGATCTATCTATGTTCACCTTCATCCAGTATTGATGGTTGGTTAACTTGAACAGATACACATTGAATATTGGACAAATGTCCCACTACTCAACTACAGAATAGTTTGTATTCAAGCAGAATTATTTTCAAGAGTTATCCCTTTCATCTCTCCTTAAATGGCCACAGCCACACCTTGTCTCTAGCTTGAAAGAGGTGGTCAAGAGATGTTATTCATGTCAGCTTTTATGCTTTTATGAGTCTTAAACAAAGTATCATGCACCTCACAATGGACTACCTGAATACACTCAATGGCATTTTCAACATTTCCTCTTACAGTTTCTTGCTAGTGAGTCCTTGGAATAGGCATCTTCACAGTCATTTCCAGTGGCCGTTGAGGTTGAACCTAAACATCCCTCAAAGAGTGATTTACTACGAAAATATGTATGGCCCTGCTGTAATCGTTAAAGTGGCAACTGCTCAACCACCATCTTCATGTCCCAATGATTTTACACTCGCACTTCAGTTTATCAATTGGTTCTTTGAGCCCATGGTAGACCAAGATGTTGGCAACACTGAAGGTCTCAAATTGATTTTGACAAAAATTGTGAATATCCATGTTTCCTTTGAAAGAACTTGTAAGAGGAAAAGTCTGTGTTGCATGGGTACGCGTACCGAGGGGTCGGGTACACGTACCGGGTACTTGGGTACGGCAATGGTACGTACCCAGACGTACCCTCACATACCGCAAGCATTAATGACGTACCGGGTACTCCGTAAAAAAAATTAGGGTACGTTTTTAGAAAATGGTACGGCGTACCCTGATTTTGGGTACGCCTGGGGTACGGCAATTTACAAATTTTATAAAATTTTCTGGGCCGTGGCAATGTGGCATAAATCGTGGAGTTTGCATTGCTATTTAAAACCCCCCCAAACCATAACTATATGATACTCTTCGGATGCTAACAAAAACCAGAACACGAATCCTCATAAACTGCACTCCCCAGCATCGGCTCTAGCATCGGTTTTAAAAAAAATGCTTAATATGTGGTTGCTCCAATAGATGGCCACCATAAAGACGCCAATGACTCGTCTGTAGCTGAAACCGACTGCCACGTGATGATGATGCTCTCCAATCAATTAATTTGTAAAAAGCATGGGTTCCCAAGCTCTATGTGAAGAGGTGCGCTTCATCGGCCAGGCGACAGATGTGGGAAAAGACTGTGAATTCCAAGATTATGTCCCTCGATAGGTGCACACTAACCTAATCAGCTCATGATAGGCGCATAAATATCTATACCAGCATGGTATACAGACGTTGTGAAGAAATATATCGATGTATGGCCCACCGAGATATAGTTTGAAATTGCAAACAGGAGTGGAGAACTCTTATATTAAAACTTTTCCTCGTGTAAGTTTAATTTATAGTTTATGATATGTTCATGAGATTGCAATGATTGATATACCTTTTTGATATATTCTTTAGATTAATTTATAGTTTATGATATGTTCATGAGATTGA
>LPNX010031740.1:20050-106887 GCA_001517045.1 Pseudotsuga menziesii
AGGAAAGCCTATATCAGATCATCTTCTTCGCATGAAATATTTTGCTAGATCCATTGATTTGCAGATAATGGTGCTTCCACATGGTTTACTATTGTAATTGTAAGAGGAACTTCACAAACATTTATAGATTCTCAACGAGTCGTAAAAGGACAAGCAAGCATACATTTACCAGAATCCCAACAACTATTTAAAGGATCAAATACAATCACCTGTCTCTTCTATTGAACAATCATAGAGTGAAATTATGTTGCATATAAATTGATTTTAGTTGTGTTACTAGATACACCACCCTAGTGTGTAGGATCCGCTAACAATTGCAACAGGTTGATCTACCTTAGCTACCAAACTAGGCATATGTGTTGTTTCGGTGGAAGGACTGTTAATGTTCAAAGGTGTTATTGAATCTGTAATACTTCCAGTTGATGCAACTCTTCTTGCAATGGGGACCATAAGAAGAGAGTTTGATCTATCTTGGCCAAATGAAATTGAAGGTTGGACCTGTTCATTCTGCAAACCAAGATCACTTGAATTGATTCCAGTCACCAAGGTAGAAAGAGTTTCCATACCTAGTTGTTTCTCACTCTGTTTCTTGACTACTGCAGAGGATTTCATGTTATATGATGGTCCAAGAGAATTAGTAGACACAGATACAAATGTGAGAGTTTGTGATAGTTCCCCTATTTTTGACAACGGTGTTGACTGCAGAGCATCTCTAACCTCTGCTTTTTGGAATTCCCTGGAACTTTTGACCAATTTTATATTTTGGAAAAGGTCATGCCTTTTTTTACCCCTTTGACCTAGTTGGCCTTTTCTTCCTTAAGGTTCGATATGCTATTGCATGATATGATATAGCATATCAGTCACTTTTTCTGCACTTGTTGCATTTATGAAGTTCTTTGTAAATAACAAAACTTCTCTCTGGCCCTTATTTTTAATTAACAACTAAATTATTTTTCTATCCTTTATATTGTCCTGAGTTCTTCTCAAGTGATTTATATCTCCATTGGGCATCCACAAACTACTTATATTTTACATTTTAGTCCTTCGGTTGACTTGGACTTGAGCATGCATTTTATTTATATGTTTGACAAAATGATTCTATATCATCACTCATTTGGACATGTTGAGTGAAAATCTATCATATCTAAAACACTAATTAGATTATTTTGATGCATAAAATTCAATGATCACCGACAGAATGTGTGCTCTAGAATGAAAAGGATATATAGAAGCATACCATACTGATATGTCGTAAGAGTTGTCAGGTAAAGAACTGTAAATGAAAAGGATATAGATTATTTACATATTTATTGGAATAATCTCCACCATTATCTATGTGAAGGATATTGATCCCCTTACCACATTGTTTCTCTGTAAGATCTTTAAAATCTCGAAGAAAAGAAAACACATCAGCTTTGTGTTTTAAGAAGTAGACCCCTGTGTATATAGAGATGTAATCAATGAAGGTTAGAACTTAGTACGTATATTTATTTATTCATAGATAGGTGAGGAAAGGGACCAGTAATGTCACCAGGCACAAAATCAAGAAGTGTTGTGGATTTCTTAGCCTTTCCTTTCTCAAATCTCTCTTCAAGGTGCCCACCAAGAGTATATATTGGACAAACTCCATCTAAGAAGGATATAGGTGGAAACCCCACTATGCTGTCTTGTTTGATTAATTGATGCAATTAATGTAAGTTAATATTCCCAAACATATCACACCATAACTTACTAACATTATTAGAATGCATTAACAAAGCTGGAGTAGGAGTATTAAGCAAAAACACTTTGAAAAAACATACAATTTATTTTTGTGATCAACTTTTCTAAGTGAAATCTTTCAAAAAAAATTTGTTAAATATACCAATAGGCATCGCTTTTCTGACGGTGTTCCGATGCTTCTGTGAAACATCTAACACATGAAGGCGATGATCAACCGATGCTTTGTATCAACCTTTCGACAGCAATGTCATGACTGCGACACTTTATCCCATCGAACGACTAACGCTTCACGTGTTGGTCGGAGTCGAAAATCCGACACTTTTTGGATAAAAACATTGACGGCATCGTCATGCATCCGACACTTTTGCCCGTTGAAAGGCCGACCCTTTAAGTGTCGGAGGGCGTTATATTTTCAATGGTTTATGCAAGTTTTGATTGACACTTTGAAAGAGAAAACTGTCGAATAGGCAACACCATGGTGTGTCAGATCTTTGACCCACTTTGGTAGCATGTCGAATATCCGACGTCATGCCACCGACGGCAAAAAAAAGTGTATGTGTCGAAGATGCGACAAATAAGTGTCGAAATTCAGAAATGCAAGGCGTTGGATTTTGGGTTGAAATTCTATTGTGTTTGATGAATACAAGACCAGGAATATGCTTTGCGGTGAACACCCTGAGCCATTTCTCGATGGATCTGAGACAGGTTCACCTAATAGCTATAAAGCATATTCTGAGGTGCCTAAAAGGTAGAGTGGATTATGAGCTAAAATATGATCTGAATTGAAAGATAAACCTACATGATTATGTTGATTCGTACTGGGAAGTTAATGCCACTGAAAGGAAGAGCACCTCAAGTCACTGCTTCAGTTTGGGATCTGGCATGATCTTTTGGTTCAGCGGGAAGCAATCATGTGTGGCACTGAGTACAACCAAGGCAGAGTATGTTACTGCTTTCTTGGCTAGTTGCAAGGCAGTGTGGATGTTAAAGCTACTGTCTGACTTATTTGATCTCCATTTTGATTTGACTTTCATATTTTGCAACAGTCAGAGTTGCATGAAGTTGATGGAAAACCCAGTGTTACATGACAATTCAAAGCACATCGAGATCAAATTCCACTGTATCAGGGATATAGTGCAAATATTAGAAAAAATTTCAACTCAAAATGGACCTCCTAAGGAAAATTAATAAAATAATAGTTAAAATAATAAAATAATATTTATTAATTTTGGAGTAAGAAAAGGAAAAACTAGTTTTTTGTTCATATTTTCGACATATCTCCCTGTGTTTTTACTCAAATTTCGATCGGGAGAGCTCATTGGATGTGGAATTAAATTCTGCTTCCAACGAGTACCCGCTCGGCCTACTTTTGATGGGCCCCTCTACCCCAAAAACATGAAATACCTGAAAAAACATCATGATGACGTCATCATCACATTTGTTCAAGTATTTGATGTTTTTGGGGTAGTGGGGCCCGTCAAAAGTATGCCGAGTGGGTACTTGTTGGATGCGTAATCTAATTCCGCATCCAATGAGCTCTCCCAATCGAAATTTGAGTAAAAACACAGGGGGATTTGTCGAAAATACAAACAAAAAGTAGTTTTTTTATGATACCTATCCCCAAATTTATATTAAAAATTTGTTTAAGAGGTGCTCCCTTTTTTAATTTTAAATAATTTTGATTGGCTAATACATGATGACATGGAATTTGTATTATTTTTGGAATGACCATTTTAAATTGAAATTTCCTCTAATGAGCAGTGAAGCTCTAGTACGTGGCAACAGAGGAGTAGATAGCCTATGTGTTGACCAAGCCTCTTACGAGAGTGAAGTTCAAGTAATTCAAAGAAAGACTTGGTGTGATCCATATTAAGATCCATCGAAAGAGGGAGTGGTGTGTTCTAGCATAGCTAGAAAGATAGGTTGTCTGAGCGTAACATCATGGCAACATTCGTAGGTTGATCAGATGTAATCAATCATGTGGGTTATCCTTGGATGTAACATCTTGCCCAAGCTCGCATGTTTAGGAGGGTGGGTGTGGCAATGCGACAGATGACAGTTCAATGGATACTGCTTCAGTTTTGACACCAACAATGGTTTATAGTACACCCTTTCCCATGTCGTACACCATTGAACCATTGTTCAACCAGGTGCGGGAAGGTGAGGGGCCTATCCATGAGCCTCTCTAGTCTTCGTTTGCCAACACCATCATCAACTCCAAGGAATGGGGGTGGGCATGCCCCATCCTGGAAGAAACCCCCCCTTGACTGGTGCTCATGTCTTCATTACCATCGTGTTTTCTCCCAGGTTTGGATTGTATTCTCATGTATTTTTGTCATCTGTGGATAGTTTGGTTGCAATTATGTGTTTGTGGAAGAACAAATATTTTATATGCTATCAATCATAGTTACCCTTGGCTTCTTAATATTGTGAACTCTTTTTGTAATATTTTATTCAGACTTCCCTCCATTTTTTACAGTCTTGGGTGGGGATTCCACCACCTGCGGGTTCAGGCCACTACTGTAATTTTTGTTTTTAGATTAATAGATTTCACATCTTTACAAAAAAAAAAATCTACAGAACTTCCGGTAGTATTACTGGAATTGCAAAGAAGACCACAAGTTTAAAAAAATTCTATTAAAAAGTGATTTGTTGGCATTTCATGAGACATTTATTTGGAACATTTAGACAAACACATCATGTGTAATGTTTTGAAGACACATTAAACACATTTTGACAATGTATCTTTGACACATTTAGACAAACACTTTATGTGCAAGGTTATTCAATCATTTTTCCAAGCACAATGTGTGAAAACTTAAAAGCAATAACTTTCAAATGGAAAAATACATTCCCAACAAAAACGAAATTCCCTTAAGCATTTCAATAACATGAAATCTATTTATTAATTATTTATGCAAATGGAAATATTGCTGATATTAAGTTTTCATAATTTCATTTAACCATTATACTTCAACAATTAGAAATTTTACCACAACGAGACAAAAACTCCCTCATTTTATATCAGTAGTTCTAAACAGTAATTTTCATACATAATCAAGCAATTCCAACTCATGAATTAAACTTAATTCACGGGAATTTAAAATATTTGTTTGAAAATTTTTGCCAAACTCTTAGCATGTAAACTCATAAATACATAACCAGTAGATTAAATTATCTATCTAATGTTTGTATTGGCAATTGTCTCCTTTGGAGGGCCATTCCACCATCCATAGGTAACTGCGTTCTTAATATTTCAACATAGCTACCACACCTAAGCTATAATCGAGATTTCACCAAGGGAAAACACTTAGGGTTTCAAGAGAATTTTTGTAACACCCCGGTTTTGACCTCGTTTCATTAAATGCATATGATGTATATATTGTAATTAATTGTGGTGCGGAGCTAAAGGCAAAATCCCCACCATCTATTTGGTTTTGTTATGTCGAAGATTGAAATCGTTGCCGATGGTATATCATGATATACGACACATATTAGTTTTGGCATCATGTAAATATACATCTTTAATTAAAATAAACCCCAACCAGCTATGTCAATGCAACCATAATGAAAAGGGCATGATATTCCCAAGGATAAGGGGGGGAATTGTTAAACCTTGAACCAATGGGGAAAAAGCCATGTGTCAACCACCCATTTAAAACTGTTGATGTTAGTTGAGGGCAGTTATTGCTGGGAAGTGGTGGGTGGCAGGACTGTCAGTCCTTTCCCACATGCCCACTCCACCAGCAGACTCTCCATCTTCATGTGGTTAGGGAAACCACTACGACCATTTTTTTGTTTTTGATTGTTTTTTCCCACCCTCACGCAAGGTCGTTCTCTCATCATCCTCATGCACAGGATTTTCTTCATCGTTTTTCCTCACGCAGAGAGCTGGAGAAACCGGTTACTGTCACCCATGATTTTTCCTGTGAAGGAGCCATTCACGATTTGGGTTTGTTGTTGTTCTCCACATGAATTGCGGTCTTGCTGTTGGTGCATCCACGAATTTGATTGTTGTTGGTTTAATCTACGGTTTTGGTTTGCTGTGGGGGCAATTACATTTTGGCTGCTGCCAAGTTGTTTTGGCCACGCTAGGGCCAAGATAAACTCTAAATAGCTTCGCTTGGCCTGAACTACGTTCACCATTTTATTTTTTGGTTGCCATCCTGTTTTCTTTTGTTTTCTCACAGAGCTTTGAATTGTTTGGTTTTTCCACGTGTGTGTAGTGGTTGGTCTTCAGACTGTGTTAGAGTGGGAATGAAGGTTGGAGTGTGATTGATAAATTGGGAGCCACACAGATAGAGCTAAAGGGATGGATTTCTTCTCCACAACCCCTCAACAGCACTGGAAGGGAGGTCAGGGCCTGAGGGATTGTGTAGTAGAGAAGGGACTGATTTCCTTGTGTTGGGTGTGTGTGGGTATCCTAGAAGTCAGGCTAGTTCTGGTGTAGGTGTCCTTAACTCTTCAATGAGCTCAACCACTTAGCATTCAGCTTTTCCCAGCTCCTTGATGGCCTGATAAACCCAACTATGTTGGCTTGGCTGATCTATTGTTGGCCTGATAAACCCAACTGTGTTGGCTTGGCTGTTTTGTGTATCCTTTGATATGTGTAAGCCTACTTGTTCCTTATTCCTTGGGGAATCATGCCCAGCTTGGGGGTTCCAGTGTTGCTGAGAGATTAAGGAGCACACTGGCCTATGGTTTGGTGGAACATTGCAGCGACGTAGTTGGTTGTGGGACGATTTTTTTATAAGATAAGTATTCTTGACCATTTCATTTCTGCAACCATATTTACTGTTAATGAATTATAATGAACATGTTGAATGAATGAATGTATGTTTGCTTCTATTGTGTATGTGAATGATTATGTATCTTAGCATGTTTTATGTTCAAGCATTTCAGTTTTATGTATGTCCATGTTCATGGGAGCTATTTTTCCCGAATAGTTAATACCATGGTAGCATCCTCTTCATCGGTAGTAGGGTTGGGGACGTTAAATTGTGGTATCAAAGCCATAGTTGTAGCATTGGGCCTCAGAGGGCCATGAGTACTAGTTAGCATAGGTAGGTTGCCTTCTTCCCAAAAGAAATCGGAAGAAAATCGATGAATGACAGGAAAATTCACAAAAATTTTCTAAGTGCCAAGATTGTCGGCTCATCGGATAACTTAGTCTGAAGCTTCTCCAATGCATCAGACTACCTAGACAGAATTTCGCCTGACGAGAACTGGCGGGAGAGAAATTTCAGAATTTGTCAAAGTTCGGAAGTTGTTGGCGATCGGCAGAAGATAGACGATGGAATCACTAATACATCAGCTCTGTATAGCTAAAGATCATCCAAACGTCGACATAGTTAGAAGGAAAGACTTCTGATACTGTCTTCAGAGAAAAATAGAAGATTGGACCGCCGATATATCGGGGAAGTTTAATTGATTGATCAGCAACAATTAGTTGGTTGAGCCACTGAAACATCAGCAAGAAATATATGATGAAGCAACCGATGTGGTGGCAGATGTCGACGAAAAATAGATGTTGAGGGTGCTGATACGTTGACAAGAGAAAGGAGAAAGAGGAAAAAAAAAATCCCGAAAAATTTTCTAAGTGTCGAGACCATCGACGATTGGCGAAATTTAGTTGATGGGATCACCGATGGGTATCGGTGAAATTTAGTTGACAAGAGAACCAACGCATCAAAAAACATTAGTTATTTGGACCACCGACATGACGGTGAAATTTAGATGATGAACCAGCCGATGCGGCAGCAAGAAGAAGAAAAAATTTCCGAAGTGTTAAAAGCATCTGGAAAAGTTAGTTGAATGGGCCACCGATGAACGTCGAAAGAATTTAGTTGTATTGAATGCTGATGAATGTCGACAAAATTTAGTTGATGGGTATGCCGATACATCGAAAAAGTTTAGTCGTTTGTGAGTCTGCCGTTACGGCTACCTAAAGAACTATCCACCCGATGCATAGTGCTTCCGACTGCCGATATAGTGTTATGGGAGATAATCTCCTCGCCGACGTCATAGTGGATAACAGTTCTGATTACCGATATACAATAGTCCTTGGAATCACCAAAACATTAGAATCTTAGATGACAAGAGATCTGATACATCAAAAAATTATAGTGATAGGGACATTGATGAGCGCCGAAGGAAACTTGTTGATTGGGTCACCAAAGTGTTCGAATTTTAGTTGGAATGG
Organism: Pseudotsuga menziesii; assembly: GCA_001517045.1. Taxonomy (NCBI): domain Eukaryota; kingdom Viridiplantae; phylum Streptophyta; class Pinopsida; order Pinales; family Pinaceae; genus Pseudotsuga; species Pseudotsuga menziesii. The sequence goes on from LPNX010031740.1 coordinate 27,975, forward strand.
GGTCCGATTAGGAAAAAAAGGAAATTTTGAGTTTTTCAAGTGGGATTGAAGGGGTCAAGCCCCCTTGACCCCCGTTGTCCCCCTGAGACAGACGTCCTTTGATGAAGAAAATTTTGTGTTTGGGAAAAATTGTTATTTTATGATTTTTTCCAGGTGAAGGTAAGTAATTCTGATTTGTATAAATGTTATGCATCTAACATTTGTGTTACTAACATGTTTGTAGAATCATAGACACCTTCAAGGGAAGTATTACAAGTAGTTTGATTAGGTAAAGTAAGTTGTGGTTCAACCATGAGAACCCATGACGGTTGTGATGCTCAGGATTCTTACGAGCATGCACGAGATGCCATGGGAGAAAATGTCTGTAATGGACATGATGACATAGAGTCTAATGAAAGGAGATTCCAAGAGACACCATCAAATGTTGCAGCCACCATGAGAATCTTTATTAAATCCCAGGAAGAGCAACATCAACTGAATGCTCCTATGTTGTAGAGTTTGACAGACTTGCAACGAAAGATATACTCTGGGTGGGGTAAAGCAAGACTACAAGACAGTAAGAGCAGTACTAGGAGAAGGAGAAGGACTTCTAGTGGATCATCTCACTCTAAATAATCTAGTGGGGATTCAAGCTCTTCTTCTCGTAAAATAAAAATAAAGAGACACCATAGGGATCACTCTCGGGATGAATTTAAGAAGGCTAAACCTCCTACATTTGATGGTGAAGTAAAGACTAGACAAGAGGCTGAAGCTTGGCTTCTTGGGATAAAGAAGTACTTTAAAGTTTAGGATTATTCGGGCAACATGAAGGAAAGAGTTTCCATATTCAATACGAATGGAAGAGCATCCATTTGGTGGGAACACTTCAAGCAAGTAATGAAGATCAGTGAAAGGAGACTTAAGTGGAAATAGTTCAAGAAGTATTTCAAGTAGAAATACCTCTCTGACAGGTATTATGATGACAAGATTAAGGAGTTCCATGAGCTAAGATTGGGACAGTAGACCATGGAAGAGTATGTGAATAAGTTCTTGGAATTGTTAAGGTATATCAGGTACATCAAAGATGAAAAAGTGAAGGTACAACGTTTTCTGAGTGGATTGCCTCAGTCTTACAAATATAGAATTGAGTTTTATGAACCAAGAACTCTTGAAGAAGCAATAAGGAAGGCTAAGTATTTCTATGAGCAAAGAAAAGGTAAACTGGATTACCATAAGGCATGGAAGGACAAGAAGAATGAGAAGTTTGACCAAAGAAAGAAAGGTTTCAAACCTTCTAACTTCAGGAATCAATAGAAACAACCATCCCAAGCTATGAGTAAGCCAGTTGGAGTGATAGGAGAAAATCCTAAAGATCCACAACAGAATAGAGGACCACTCCAATGTTGGAAATGTGGAGGACCCCACATGCGCTGAAATTGTCCACTCAAGAATGAGAGTGCAAAGCCAGCTTACAACATTCAAGAAGTAGAAACAGTGGGCCAAGTAGCAAGGGCAGTCCCCAGGATTTATGCAGCACTGGAGGATCACCAGGAAGATCACTAGTCAATTATGGTTGAAGTTGCAGGTAAGATTGTTGAGCAATCTATTTCAATTTTGATTGACCTTGGTTCTACTCACAGTTACATTACTTATAGAGTAGTGGAGATTTGTGATTTTAAGAAAGTAAAGCATAGAAAATCTTGGTTAGTTCAGCTAGCCACTGGAACTAAGAGAAAGGTTAGTGAAGTGGTAGAGAACTGTCCATTGGTCATGAATGGATTGGTCACTTGTGTAGATATGAATGTTATACCACTTGGTTCCTATGATGATCTCATTGGAATGGATTGGTTAGAAGCTCACAGAGTTAAGCTTGAATATTATAATAAGACTTTCGAATGCATGGATGAAGAAGGGAACCCAGTAGTTGTGAAAGATAATCCAAAGGAGATTTCAGTGTGGTAGATTTCAACAATGCAGTTGAAGAAGTTCTGTAGGAAAGGTTGCCAATTGTATGCAGCTCATATTGTGGAGGAAACAGAATATGAAACTCCTAGGTTGGAGGACTATCAGGTGTTACAGGAATTCAAGGATGTGTTTCCTGAGGAGATTCTAGGGCTTCCTCCAAAGAGGAACATTGATTTCACAATTGAACTTGTGCCAGGAGTAGCACTAGTGTCCAAGGCACCATACAGGATGAGTACGCTAGAGATGCTCGAACTGAAGACGCAACTACAAGAGTTGTTGGAAAAGAAGTATATCAGGCCGATTGTGTCTCCTTGGGGAGCACCAGTTCTGTTTGTAAAGAAGAAATATGGTACACTTAGGTTGTGTATTGATTACAAACAGTTGAACAAAGTCACTATGAAGAATAAATATCCTTTGCCTAGGATTGATGACCTCTTTGATCAAATGAGGAGCAAAGGTATTTTCCAAGATTGACTTGAGGTTTGGTTACCATCAGGTGAGAATCAAGGATGAAGACGTTCATAAGACATCCTTCAGAACAAGGTATGGACATTATGAGTTTGTAGTGGTACCATTTGGTCTCACAAATGCACCAACTACATTTATGTGCCTTATGAACAGTGTCTTCAACATGTATTTGGGCAAGTTTGTGCTTGTTTTCCTTGATGACATTCTTATTTATTCTAAGAATAAAGAGGAGCATGAAGAGCATTTGAGTTTGACATTGCAATTGCTCAGGGAGCATCAGTTGTATGCAAAGTTGAGCAAGTGTGACTTCTATAGAGATAGAATTCAGTATTTGGGTCACATTATCTCAGAAGAGGGTATATCTGTGGACCCTGAAAAGATTGAAGCCATTATGAATTGGCCTACTCCAAGAAATATGATAGATGTAAGATATTTTATGGGACTTGCAGGATACTACAGGAGATTCATTGAAGGATTCTCCAAAGTTGCACATGCCATCACTTCTTTGCAAAAGAAGGGAATAAAGTTTGAATGGACATAAAGGTGTGAAGAAATCTTCCAGTAGTTGAAGAATCTTCTCACCAGTGCACTAGTATTGAAATTTTTATATCCAGATAAAGATTTTTTGGTGTGTACCGATGCATGAGGACAAGGGCTTGGAGTAGTCCTTATGCAAGACAATGACATGATATGTTACAAGTCAAGAAAGCTGAAGGAGCATGAGAAGAACTATGGCACTCATGATCTAGAGCTTGCATCCATAGTACATGCTCTCAATATGTGGAGGAATTACTTGATGGGTAGAATATTTGAGCTTAGGACAGACCATTGTGGTTTAAAGTATCTATTTGACCAACCTACTCTGAATGCCAGGCAAGCGAGATGGCTGTAGTTTTTATGTGAGTTTGATTTTGAAATCAAACACATAAAGGGAAAAGAGAATAAGGTAGTTGATGCACTCAGTAGGAAGATGCAGGAAATGCATGTGGCATATCTTAGTATTTTCCAATCAAATTTGAGGCAACAGATTGTTAATCATGCTGCTGGAGATGAATTGTATGAGCTGGTAAAAGACAAATTGCAGCAGCAAAGTCTTGAGAAGAGGTATGAGGGATATAAATTGGAAGAAGATGGACTTCTTACTTATAAGGGCAGAATTTATATTCCAAATGTAGCAGAGTTGAGGGGAGTAGTTATGGGTGAAATCCACGAAGCTCTGTATTCTGGTCACCCAAGATACCAGAAGATGATTGCTACCGCCAGAAAACAGTACTTTTGGCCAAGAATGAAGAAGGACATGGCTGAATACATTTCAAGGTGTATGAAATGTTAGCAAGTAAAGGTTGAGCATCAACACCCAGCAAGTTTGTTGCAGCCTTTACCAGTTCCTGAATGGAAATGGGAAGTTACTTCCATGGATTTTATTACAGGATTGCTGATGACTTGGAGACAACATGATTCCATCATGGTTTTGGTGGACAAGTTGACAAAGGCAACAGATTTTATACCAGTTAAGTCTACGCATAAGACTAATGAAATTGCAAAGATATTCATGAAAGCATTAGAGGAAATTTGACTTCTAAAATGGGCCTCCTAAGGAAAATGATAAAATAATAGTTAATAGTTAAAATAATAAAATAATAGTTATTAATTTTGGAGGAAGAATGAAAAAAACTATTTTTTTTGTTCATATTTTCGACATATCTCCCTGTGTTTTTGCTCAAATTCCAAGTGGGAGAGCTCGTTGGATAAGGAATTTAATTCCACATCCAATGAGTACCCACACTGCATACTTTTGACGAACCACGCTACCCCAAAAATAAGAAATACCTGAAAAACGTGATGATGACATCATCATCACATTTTTTCAAGTACTTCGTATTTTTGGGGTAGCGAGGTCCATCAAAAGTATGCAGTGTGGGTACTCGTTGGATGCACAATTAACTTCTGCATCCAATGAGCTCTCCCGCCTGAAATTTGAGGAAAAACACAAGGAGATATGTCAAAAATACGAACAAAAAAAGTAGTTTTCTTTTATGACAAATATATCAATTCAACCATTATGGTTGACTCATTTTATTGAAATTCTGTTGGTTCTTGAATTCAACTCACAAAATTTATTGTTGGCACGTTTTCTTATAAGGCCCATTTTAGACCCCAAATTTCCTCTAATGAGATTTTCAAATTGCATGGATTGCCTAAGGCAATAGTCTCTAACAGGGATGCCAAGTTCACTTCCAATTTTTGGAAGGGGTTGTTTGTAGATTTGGGTACAAAGCTAAAATTCAACACTGCTTACCATCCTCAGACAGATGGGTAGACAAAGAGAGTTAATTAGGTGCTTGAAGATATGCTTTGCATGTACGTGATGGACAAACCAACCAAGTGGGAAGATTACTTACACTTGGTAGAGTTTTCTTATAACAGTGGACGGCAGGCATCCTTGGGGATGAGTATGTATGAGGCTTTGTATGGAAGAAGGTGTAGGACACCAGTGACTTGGGACAATCCAATGAATAGGGTTGTGCTTGGCCCAGAATTGCTCAAGGAGATGGAGCAAGAGGTTGTAAATATCGGGTAGAATATGAAAGCAGCATAGGACAGACAGAAAATCTATGCAGATAAGCATAGGGTGAACAGGGAGTTCAGTGTTGGGGATCATGTTTACCTCAGAGTGAGGGAAAAGAAGAGTTCCCTGAAGGTTGGAAGTTGTGCCAAGCTATCACCAAGATATTGTGGGCTGTTTGAAGTGCTTAAAAGAATACGGCCAGTTGCATATAGACTTGCATTGCCTGCTAGCACTAGAGCTCATAATATTTTTCATGTTTCTTTTCTTAAGAAATATGTACATGATCCTAACCATGTGATTAATTGGGATGTGATTTAGGTGGAACCCGAGGGAGAGTTCCAAATCGATCCAATGCGCATCCTCTACAGGAAGGTCACAATGCTCCGGAACCAAGCCATAGGGAAGGTAAAGGTGCAATGGGAGCACTACGGGCCTGAAGAGGCTACGTGGGAGCTGGAGGATGCCATGCGATTGTCACATCCATTTTTGTTCAATTCTACAAAACACTGAGGCAATACCAGTGTAGAATTTTGTTCAAATTTTGTAAAGCACTGAGGACAGTGCTATTGAAGGGGGAGGGAAATGTAACACCCCGGTTTTGACCCCGTTTTCATTAAATGTATATGATGTATATATTGTAATTAATTGTGGTGCGGAGCTAAAGGAAAAATCCCCACCATTGATTTGGTTGTGTTATGTCAGCGATTGAAATTGTTGCCGATGGTATATCCTGATATACGACACATATTAGTTTTGGCATCATGTAAATATACATATTTAATTAAAATAAACCCCAACTAGCTATGTCAATGCAACCATAATGAAAAGGGCATGATATTCCCAAGGATAAGGGGGGGAATTGTTAAACCTTGAACCAATGGGGAAAAAGCCATGTGTCAACCACTCATTTAAAATTGTTGATGTTAGTTGAGGGAAATTATTGCTAGGAAGTGGTGGGTGGCAGGACTGTCAGTCCTTGCCCACACGCCCACTCCACCAACAGACTCTCCATCTTCACGTGGGCAAGGAAATCACTACGACTGTTTTTTGGTTTTTGATTGTTTTTTCCCACCCTCATGCAAGGTCGTTCTCTCATCATCCTCATGCATAGGATTTTCTTCATCGTTTTTCCTCATGTAGAGAGCTAGAGAAACCAGTTACTGTCACCCATGATTTTTCCTGTGAAGGAGCCATTCACGATTTGGGTTTTCTGTTGTTCTCCCCATGAATTGTGGTCTTGCTGTTGGTGCATCCATGAATTTGATTGTTGTTGGTTTAATCTATAGTTTTGGTTTGATGTGGGGGAAATTATGTTTTGGCTGCTGCCGATTTGTTTTGGCCATGCTAGGGCCAAGAGAAACTCTGAATCGCTTCGCTTGGCCTGAACTGGGTTCACCATTTTATTTTTTGGTTTCCATCCTGTTTTCTTTTATTTTCTCAAAGAGCTATGAATTGCTTGGTTTTGTTGCGTGTGTGTAGTGGTTGGTATTCGGACTATGTTAGAGTGGGAATGAAGGTTGGAGTGTGCTTGATAAACTTGGTGTGTTTGGGAACCACACAAACAGAGCTAGAGGGATGGATTTCTTCTCCAAAACCCCTGAATAGCACTAGAAGGGAGGTCAAGGCCTTAGGGACTGTGTAGCAGAGAAGGGGCTGATTTCCTTGTGTTGGGTGTGTGTGGGTGTCCTAGAAGTCAGGATAGTTCTGGTGTAGGTGTCCTTAGCTCTTCAATGAGCTCAACAACTTAGCATTCAGTTTTTCCCAGCTCCTTGATGACCTGATAAACCCAACTGTGTTGGCTTGGTTGTTTTGTGTATCTTTGGCTATGTGTAAGCCTACTCGTTCCTTATTCCTTGGGGAATCATGCCCAGCTCGGGGGTGGCAGCGTTGCTGAGAGATTAAGGAGCACACTGGACTATGGTTGGGTGGAACGTTGCAGTGACGTAGCTGGTTGTGGGACGAGTTCTTTATAAGATAAGTATTCTTGACCATTTCGTTTCTGCAACCATATTTACTGTTAATGAATTATAGTGAACATGTTGAATGAATGAATGTATTTTTGCTTCCACTGTGTATGTGAATGATTATGTATATTAGCATGTTTTATGTTCAATAATTTCAGTTTTATGTATGTCCATGTTCATGGGGGTTGTTTTGCTCGGATGGTTAATACCATGGTAGCATCCTCTTCGCCGGTCGGAGGGTCGGGGATGTTACAATTTTTAACAAGAACTCATCCAAACCACATAAAAACATAGTTTTGGTTTCTTAAATTCATATAATCTGGATAGCACCAGTTCATTATCCACGATGTAATTTCCTTCCTCAACTCGATTCCTACATCGCAACCATGGGTGACTCCGTTCACAATTAGTCACTCAAGTCACCATGGTCCAAGCTCCATAATTTCATTGAGGAAGTTATATACCATGCATCGGTTCACTAGTTAATTTGGCTCACATGGAAGACACCCAACCTCTACCAATAATGAGCAGAATGGTGTGGTTTTTTGAATCCAAGGTTTAATGTCTTCTCTTGAACGCATACCCCATTTTCTCATAGCTTGATTTTCAAAAATTTTATATTAACAACTAAGGTGGTGGAATGGATTTACTCCCCACCCAATTTACTTTTGTTTGCATGAATATTTTTATCCATGCGTGCTCTTTGCCAAGAAACCCATTCCTTTAGAATTTTAATTTCTCACCTAAGTACTTACTTAGGATGTAAGCAGAGATTAAGGGATTTAAAACATGGTATAAAACTTGAGTTATCATAAAGTAATTTTTTTCTTATTTTTTAATTGATTCAGTGTCATATGAATTACCCCATGGAACCTCCTCACATCCCCCTTACTCTCATTGGTGAATAAATTGGTCCTCCATACTCTTGTAGCATACTATCTCATATGCATCCAACTGTATATCTTATTATTAAACATAATTGTTCATGAACATGGTCACATGTTTCGACCTCCATGCCACTTAACTTAGTATCTAAAGCATATATAAATAAAATTCTATGGATTGAAGCTAGGTTATTACATTTCCCTCCCCCTTGGATTAACAACATCATTGGTGTTCATGTGTACTAAAAACCATGCAAAATTTTACATTGCAAACTTTTAAATAAGGAAAGGTTGTCCCTACATTTCAGCTTTCAAGTTGTTTCTTCCAAGTTAATTCAGCTTCCTTGGAATGTAGCATACGCCATCATTTTGTTCATGCACATGAAAACAAGGGCATATTCCCACTCCTCTTTATCTTTAAGGAAACAACAACCAACTTCCAATAGAAATATTTCCTTTGAAATCAAATATTATCTATTCATTAGGTCAACATAATAAAACTAGCGATCTTATTTTGCTAAATGGCCAACAATTTCATAGTTCTTCATAATACTATCATGCATTTTATGCTTGCATGTGCTCATGCATCTTGATGACTACAATCATTTTTTTCCACAAAAAATTAACAATTTCAACATGCATTATTTATCAAAAAAAAAATATATATAACAATTTAAGTTGTAACATGCATTTCAACACTTTACTTTATGAGAAAGTAAAACATAATGAAAAGATAAAAGAGTAAGAGTTTCCCCCTCTTGATTTTATTTCAAACTAAAGTTCCACCATGCCCATGGTTTCCTTTTCCCTTGGTTTCTTTCTCTTTTTAGGAAAGTATATTTGTCGGATCAAAGAAAAGATTCTTTGATATTGAGGAAAACACGTCATTAAATGTGTAATTACATGATCTCCTTGTTGAACGCACTTGTCTAGATAGAGGTTCTTGTTCGGAGTGGTTCTAGTGAGACCATTTTTTAAGAGGTGCTCCCTTTTTTAATTTTAAAGCATTTTTATTGGCTAATACATGATGACATGGAATTTGTATTATTTTTGGAAGGCCCATTTTAAATTGAAATTTCCTCTAATGAGTAGTGAAGCTCTAGTATGTGGCAACAGAGGAGCAAATAGCCTATGTGCTGACCAAGCCTCTTACGAGAGTGAAGTTCAAGTAATTCAGAGAAAGACTTGGTGTGATCCATATTAAGATCCATCGAAAGAGGGAGTGGTGTGTTCTAGCATATCTAGAAAGATAGGTTGTCTGAGCGTAACATCATGGCAAAGTTCATAGGATGATCAGATGTGATCAATCATGTGGGTTATCCTTAAATGTAACATCCTACCAAAGCTCGCATGTTATCCTTGGATGTAATCAGTATTGATACAAAGCATATTATCTCACATGGGAAATGAGACGGGTTATCCAAATGTAAATACTAATCCCTGGTGTGGTACACAGGTTATTCATATGTAATATGTCACGTGGGTTGTCTAAGTTTAAATATTGAGCCTTGGCATGGTACATAGGTTACTCAGATGTAATATGTCCCGAATGTTATCTGAATAGAAAAGATCCTGGACGCAAGTTGTTCAGATGTAATTCCTTAAGGTTGACTAGAAGAACATAAAAAAGTCTTGGTGTGGAAGTTTGTTGGGTCACAATTAGTCCTACCATATAAATGAGATATCTGAAGTTCCCATGATGAGATGATAAGGTCATGAAGCACAAGAGGTGTACCTAGGTGATTATTTTAATAGAACGTGGGTCGACCATAGAGGCTTTGGTTTCTTTTTTTTTTGTCTTTTGTAGGAAAAAAGAGATCATCTGGATGCGACAAGATGAAGGTAGAATACATAGGATGTTGCCATGGAAATGTGAAGAATATCCTGGACATATTCTACGTGAAGGATTGCTCCAGATGTGATGAAGACCTAGCAGAGGGCTAGGACTACATCCAGCATGAAAAAGAGTTGGCACTGTAGAAAATTCTGATGACCAATAGTATGGTATGATGATCAAATTATAAGAATATGATGGCAGCAACTATGATGAATACTCTATGACTCTGTGATGATGATGATGCAATGAAGACTTGACCAGATGTGTTGATGACTGTGTAGAGAGAGAGAGAGAGAATACCTTCCTAGTTAATAGGGAGTGTTGATGTATTTGTAACTTAGGAAGATATTCTGATGTATATTATCATTGTATGTTATTGTACCCCCATTGGAGATATGTGTTACCCCTTTATGGAATGTCTAAATTGTGTCTATACCTTGAGGTAAAACCTTTGTTATAAGTCAAGGAAATATTCCCCAGTGTAACATCATGTAATATGTACTTGTAGTCTCTCTAAGAGAAGTGGGCCACGTGTGAGATGACATGTAGGCTCAAATGTTATATTTGGTCAGTGGCTTGAAATGGTATAAATAAGGAGTCCCTCTCCCTCATTTATACACACCTCACATACTCTCAAGTGCACATGAGAGAAAGACACAATAAGAGGAGGAGAGATAGATAGCTACTAAATAATTCTTATTACTACTTTTGATCATCTTATTATTCTGAAGAAGTTTGCAGGGTTTTCTCCTTTATGGTTTCCCCAATGCAAATATTTGTGTCTCATGTATCTTTTATATCTTATGTATCTTGTTGTACTTGTTAGTCTTTCAGATAAAGATCCTTGATAATCTAATCAGATCTTAAGAAAAACTAACAATTGACATCAACAAAATTGTGAAATTCGAAGGCTTGGTGGAAGGTCTTGGCATGGCTAACAAGCTGAATATATTACCATTGATAGTGGAAAGGGACTCTCAGAATAATTTATCCATGGCCTCTAAAATTCACAATGGCATGCAAGTTTCCAAATTGGCCTCCTATTGGATACTCGAGTATGGGTTGGGGCACCTGGATGATCAAATCAAAGGCACAAAATAAATTATATTCCATCACATGCGCAGAAAATCCAATGCTCTTGTAGAATTCCTTGCTAACACTGGAGTTTCTTGTAACCAATATCTGGTGGAAAGACCATTGAATGATTCTTTTTATGACACCCTGGCACTCAATTGCAGAAAAATTTCAAGGAAAGATCTATCCTCCCCAGATGTGGGTTCCAGCAAGCCCGATCGATAACGAGGGGAGCCTTAATCTGCATGTCGAACTCATGGCACCGTGCATGTAGGAAAACTTTATCACACCCTCATCGCCCCGAAGTCCTCTGGTGCAGGTGGATGAGAATGTCTTCTCTTAGGCTGGCCACTATTCGGAGTGGTTCCATCACATTCACTCTAGTTTTGATGGAATTTACTATGCAGTGTGATAATTTAATGCAGGTATAGAGAGTTGACATTAAGCAGAGAGCCATAGATGAGCATGTCCTTACCATTTGTTGCATGGCAGTGGGTTTTTTTGAAAGGTATGGTGTTTTGTTTTGGTATGTTTCTCTCATGTTGGTCAGGATTCTCTAGTGGTCTGAAGTTTTCACAAGGTATACCATCTCCATAAGAAACCCCCAGTGTTTATCTAGTTTTTCACCCTTTGCCGCCACTATGAGCTATTCACCTCCACCACCTCATTTCATGGTACCCAGGTACTTGGTTCCCCAAAATTTCTAGGAAGAGGGGTACACCTAGAAGGGGCAGCAATGGCAGAGGGAAATCGTAATTATACTCTCTTGAGAAAATACACCCCATCAAAATTATATCTCCCACCTTATCTGAACTACAACATTCCCCAAGAGAAACTTGTCTTCAACATACAAGGGTTTGTCTTGCATCACCTTGATATTCAACATGAAAGAGCTAGTATTGCATTTCCTTTGTCTTCAACATGCAAGAGATCGCCTTGCATCGCCTTTATCTTCAACCATAGGAAAGCACATCCTCCAAGAAAATTGGGGTAAAACCCATCCTCAGTCTTTCATAGGTTTAAACAGAGGAAACACATCCTCAGTGCAAGTTCTTGACTAGCATATTCTTTGTCTTCAATATGAAAGAACCAACTTGCATATATATATATATATATATACTTGATGATCACATAATAGATATCAAAGCTTATCAGTATCATGATTAAAAACCATAACATACATTTAACACAATGAATTAACATGACACAAAACCATCTTACTTCTTAATGCTTGGTAAACTATACGATTTCATTCCTTTCCACCTGGACACAACACCAAGAATGCGTCCATTCTCTTTACGGTGCTATTAGTCCTGGCATAAAGGTTGCACTCAAATTCCTTCCGAGTAAATGGAGTTAAGAGTGCTTCACATTCTAAAATTTCTCCAAATATAAATGCTTTTATAAAATTATTTCAATATTAATAACTGAGAATTGTGTAAGAGACTTCCCTCATTTTTCCACAATTGGAACCTATTTTATCTCATTTTCTCAACTTCAATTCTTATAATGCATCCATGGATCAACCCTTTAGGGACCATGACATCAACACTCAATTATTCAACAAGACACCATGATTTACACATGGCTTTTTTATTCTTTCAAGAGAATTATAACATTGCACTCTCATTCTCTACAAAAGAGTGTTAATATTACAATCACATTTTCATCACTTTTCAACTTTCACATTATATTAACAACATAATTCATATCTAATGAATTCAATTAACAATGTTGGAATAATCAAAACCCATACCAAGACTTACGATAAAATAATTAATCTTTTTTATCAATTCCTAGGTCCTACACTAGCTAGTTTGCACCCAATTCCAATTTTTAGCTCAAACTTACCAAAACTGTGTTAAATTTTCATATCATAGACTAAGATTCATTAGTTTTCAATTCAAAAATCATAGCAGTAGCATATCCATAATCACTGATAGAAACACAATCATAATATAGACACGGTATTTATCACCCGATGCAGGCCCTATCATCCATGAGGACTCATCATAGACCATCCATACCACTAAGGTTAGGACCACTCCCAAGTGAGTGTTACACTACGGTATCTACACTCACATGTAGGTATAATCTACCATGTAAGAGTATTGTCTACGGAGAAGATCTCGGCCACATTCAAAATGTTGGCCCTCATCATAAAACATCCATACCATTGAGGTTAGGGCCACTCCCAAGTGAGTATTATACTACGACATCTGTGAGGACTCTCATAAAGAATTCTTACCATGAAGGTTAGGACCACTCCCAAGTGATTGTTATTCTATGGTATCTACATATGAATTTAGGCATACTCTCCATACAATAGTATCATTTGCAGAGCAGATCTCGAATGCATACAAAATTTTATTCCTATCATCTATAAGGAATCATCATAGAGCCTCCATACCACGAAGGTTAGGACCACTCCTGAGCAAGTTTAATTCTACAGTATCAACAACTAAATGTGGGTACTCTCCATGTGGGAGTAACATCTGTAGGGCCATACTTAGCTAGTAAGGACCACTCTCGTGCACAGAGTGTTATACCTTCCATCCTCAAGAGAGGATACTATCGTCCACAAGTGAATGTCAAACCTTGTCAGCATCTATCATCCATCATCGATGTCAACCTCATGATCAATACCCATTTCCTGGGAGGATCCATATTATCAACCTGCTCCCCCTTTGTTTGAGGAGGGTTGATGTCTTCAACCTATTCTTCCTTTCTGAGGATAGTCCATAGCTTTGAATTGTTCCTCCTTGTGAGGAAAGTATTTTCTAACTACACCAAGATTGTCAAGAAAATATTCAAACTTCACCTAAGACAGAGGCTTGGTCAGTACATCAACAACTTGCTCACTGGTACTCACATACTGGAGCTTTATAGCTCCTTTTGTACCATATCCCTTATATAAAAATATCAAATTTCTATATGCTTCAATTTACCTTGGAACACCAGATTCTTTGTCATCTTTATACAACTATGATTGTCACAAAGAATTATTGTGGTGTCCAACTCCATGTCAAATAATACCGACATCATATTCTAAAGCCATATAGCTTAACAACAAGCAGAGAAAGTTGCAATGTACTCTACTTCAGTTGTACTGAGATTAACAATGGATTGTTTCTTACTAAGCCATGAGATCATGGAGGATCCCAGACAATAAAATACACTTGAGGTGCTCTTCCTCTCTGCGGCATTTTTTTCCCAATCTAAATCCGTATATCCATACAATATGTAGTCATTATCTCTCCCATAGTAGAGTCCCAAATTTATCGTACCTTTAAGGTACCTCATCACATGATTTGAAGCTATCAAGTGAACTCGTCTATATTTAACTAGATGCTAACTTAATGTGTTCATAGCAAAGCATATAGATGTCCTTATGTTCATTAGATACATCAAACAAATAATCTATCTTTACTTAGTCATATACACTAACTTTGATGTTTCTTTAGACAACAACTTCAAGTTGGTGTCAATCAGTGTGGTTGTGACTTTACAATCCAACATATCAAATATTTTCAATATTTCCACTACATAATTTCACTAATTCAGAAAGATTCATTATGGGCTCTACCACACTTCTAGCCCTAGAAAATAATGCATCAATCCAAGATCTTTCATCTCGAATTCTTCAACTAACTTCTTCTTGCAATCCTTGATATGTTTCTCATTTCCAGTCAGAAATATAGCATCCACATACAACAATAGTATGACTGGTTCATCATCCATAATCTTCATATAAAGGTTAGGATCATCTTTACTCTTGATAAATCCCATGCTTGTCAAGAATATATCTATTCTTCCATACCAAGCTCTAGGAGCTTACTTCAGTCCATACAAATCCTTTTTCAACATGCATACATGAGTCGCTCTATCTACGACTTCAAATCCTTTTGGTTGTTCGATGTAAACCTCTTCCTCAATCACACCATTAAAGAAGGTTGTATTCACATCCATTTGGTGTAAGTCCCACTTCATCATGGAAGCACCTTCCATGATAGTTTTGATGGAAGTGTAACTTGCTACTAGAGCAAAGGTATCTTCATAAATGGTCCCCTCTTTCTGAGAGAATCCTCTAGCCACAAGTATTTCTTTGTACTTTTCAATACTTCTAACAACAACATGTTTTATCTTGTAGATCCATTTTGAATATACCACGCTCTTATTTTCTAGTTTGGGAACTATATCCCAAACATTATTCTTCATGATCGACTGGTATTCTTCCACCATTGCTTCAACATATTATTTCTTCTGAGCAACTTCCTCATAACTAGTGGGTTATTGAGCTACAATATCACACATCAAAGCTACGTAACTGGAATAAGGAAATGCTTTGTAGTTGATGTGAGCAAGCCTTCTATGCCACAATTCACTTGATCTAGTAGTGTCATGTACAAGAGTTGTCTCTGGAGTTCCTTTGAGTTTATACAGTACTCCTTCTTCTTCTCCAATGACCACAACATATTCAAGTTTCTTTCCTTTGGACCACATAAGTAATTTTCCATATATGAAGGAAAATCTATATCCTTTCTTATCTAGAGCTAAGATGGAAAGTAAGTTCTTTTTCAAAACTGGTACGTACATTATTTCCTTCATCTTCATGGAATTCCTACAGTCGATCTTGTATCTCGATTCACCAATACCTTTGATGGGATATTGATAGTCATCTCCCAATGATACTTTATGGGGATATATTTTCTCTTCAAGTCTTGACAGAGTTTTCTTCTTCCTCGTCATATCGTTTGAGGCACCACTATCAATCCTAGAGAGTGCATATATTAGTATATATTTCTCTACATATTCTTATTTTGTTAATCTCTTTCGAGGTATTTCTTCTTCATCCTCGTCTTTAGATAGATGAGCATGATGTCTCTTGTTCTTCTTCTTCTTCTTTGGTGATGAACTCTCTCTAGCTAGGTGTCATATCTTATGACAGTTGTAGCATTGATACATTGAGTAATGCTTCTTGTTATTTTGAAAATTCTTCTTGGAAGGTTTTTGATTACTCTTCTTGAAGTTTGATTGTTTCCTTTATTTAGTATGGGTGGCTAGAGATTTATCATATTCTATGAGTAGAGCTTCTCTATTGACTACTCTAGATTCTTCTTGAATGTAGTCTTCCCATACTATGTCAAACTTCATACTCTCTTTTCTGGCACACTGAGTCTGTATGAAAGAGTCCCAAGGTCTAGTGAGACCATTGAGAGCAGTCATAACTAGTTCATCTTCATCAAGGGTGTCTCCAATAACACTTAGTTTTTCCCTGAACTGGGATACCCTTGTGAAGAAATATTGAATTCATTCTCCTTTTCTCATATTGGTGCCCTTTAGTTGAGCTCTCAAGTTCATATTTATGTTGATGTTCCTCCCTTCATACATTCTGGAAAGTGCATCATACATTTGATTTGGTGTCTTTTTTTATGACACTTGTGGGATCAAGTGATCTTTAATAGAGTAAAAAATGATCCTCATTTCCTTGACAAGGTCTTTTTCATGCTTCTCCTTAGCTTCAACTTCTATTGGTGTGCAACTTCATTCTTGATGTACTTCTCAATACCATTATTTCTGAGAATGAGACCAATATTGTACTTCCATGCTAGGAAGTTTTCTAGGCCTTCCAATTTGTCCTCAAGCTTAGTGCTTGGGGCCATCCTCTCCAGTACGTCACTAAAAATTGAAAATTCTCAAAATCAAAAAATTTGGATCAACCAGTGAAGTGCTTGAGGGAGGAGATTTGGTTGATCCAAATTTTTTCTGGAGATCCTAAATCTTCAGTCTTCAAA
The DNA here is from genome assembly GCA_001517045.1 of Pseudotsuga menziesii. Lineage (NCBI taxonomy): Eukaryota > Viridiplantae > Streptophyta > Pinopsida > Pinales > Pinaceae > Pseudotsuga > Pseudotsuga menziesii. The sequence goes on from LPNX010031740.1 coordinate 44,510, forward strand.
TCCTACTTGCGAGGTTACAACATTGTAGAAGTTTTTGGTTCTGTTTCACTGTTGTTTTTTGGTTCACTTCCAAACTAGGGTTTGGATTTCCTGGAGATTCAACCACCCAAAAATCTTGATTGTGGGATCAATAGATGCACTACAGGGAGGCGCAAATTTCTATGCAAGCAGATCTTCCAAATTCTAAAATTTGCAGAAACCCTAATTTATTCCAGAGAGGAGGGAGAGGGAGTTTCCCTTTGTGAAAGTTGTCATAATCAGGTTAGCTCGGATACCAATTTAATATTTCATATTCTAGACTAGATTCATTAGTGTTCAATTCAAAAATCATAGCATTATTATATCCAAAATCATTGATAGAAACACAATCACAAGATATAACCCAACAAAACTTCCTATGTATAATATGTATAAGATATAACCCCAAAAATAGTTATCCTCCTCCTATTGTTCTAGATGTCTCTCTCTCTCTCTCCTATTCACTACACACATGAGAGTCTTTGTGTCCAAATAAATACCACAATTCTTCTATTTATACACAATGAGCCAAGAGGATTTTACCCTAATCAAGTCGGCCCCACTAAACTGTTTGGGCTGACTTCACATAGGAAGACTCAAAATAGTATATTATATTATTCATTAGGTTAATATTGAACCAACTTACAATGGAGGCTTTACCTCATGACTCTATGACGACCAAATACAATAGTATCACCTTGTCGGAGGAATAATAACATCTCCCTTCAACTACATAAGTAAAATACATTTAGAATATCCTTTGAAGTTACAATATTCAAAAACTTCCTGATGGAAAGAGTTAGAAATATTCTGTATAATATTCTACCAACCCACAGACTACCCAGAATAGAAACTGTGCATTACTGCCTTATCTAGAGTTTCCAGTTTTTTCTGCAGTTTTAAGGCAAAGGCTAAAGCTATTTTTAAGGTAGTCTTGCTTGGTTTTTGCACAAACTAGCCTTATTTTTTTTCCTCATATAAACTCATAATAAATTCAAATTTCCATCACTTATGAGTTGTACACACTCATTCAACAAATTTGTGAGCATCTTGACTGATTTGGAAAGTGCTTTATGCACATAGGGGGGATTTTGACTAGTTTAGTAAGCCTACTTTTGTAATGATTTGAATAGAAACCCAATTCTTTCGAATCCTTTGAGTATATATTGTATGATCAGCCTACATATATTTAATTATGGTTGGTGTAAATTAATATCATCAATAGTTTATGGACTATCACATATTCAGTCTCTTTCTTAAGTGTTTCTTGCATAGTTTCAAGCAGTTTTGTGAGTTCAATTGTTCTAGCCTTCATATAAATTTACACATGGTATCAAAAACTTAGTATATTGATTTTTCTCCTCTTCAATTTGATTTTTTAGGTTCAACATCACTCACTAGGAGCGCAAATTGTCTGATCAAAGGGCACAGTTACTGAAGAATGGATCAATCTCAACCAAGCATCTTGAATCCATTCAATTATTTCGAATGGAAGGAAAGGATGGATATTATGATGTGGAGAAAAGGCTTCCTCAGAGTGACCATGGAAACTAAATATGAGCCTAATGAATCAATAGATAAGATCAAATGGCATAATAGGAGAGATGAGGCATATGGTCTCTTATGTCTCATCATTTCCAAAGACCTTATATTTCATCTTGATGGTCTTACATCACCGAATGAAGTATGGGTGAAACTTCAAGATTTTTTTTACAGCGAAAATAGTGTGGCATTGACAAGGAATATCAGAAACTAATATTGGCCATCCTTTCAAATCTTGGCCCTGATTACTCTGTATTTGTTTCAACCTTCCATCCCTCCAATTTGACAGCTCGAAATTGGAAGATTCCTTCACTGGTAGATTTCATGGTATCCTTGACTCAAGAGCATGACAAATTGGTCTTGATATGCACCATCAAACCTTCCAAAGATAAAGCTTTGGTTGTTGTATATTACAAGGTGAATTCAAAATATAAGGAGAAGGCTAAGAAGACTCCATATAAAAAAGGAGACAAGTCCAAGTCTCAAGAGGCGTCCTCAAACTCCAAGAAGAATAACTTTCAAAAGAAGAAAGTTAAAGGGGAGGGAAGCAGGTGTGCATACCGTGGTAAGGGATTTCATCCTAAGAGCTCTTGCATGAAGAAGCAGATAGATATGATGACTCAAATCTTGGATAAGAACAACATCTCCTCCATGGTGGTGCAAGCAATAAGGAAGGAAGATCCAGTTTTGAATATCCAGAGAGAGTACATTCCCTGGTTGCAAGCAATGTAAGATCTCCTTCCTTTATCATCGACTATGGAGCTTCTAGGAACATGGTTTCAACAAAGGAATCCTTCTCATCTCTTGATGATTTGAAGGGTCCTAATATTTTTCTAGGAGATAACTTAGAAACTGAAAGCAAGGGTAAAGGTAGCATTGATTTTGACCATGGTTCCTTCAATAATGTTTTGTATGTCCCATGTCTTGCTGCTAATCTCTTATCAGTCTACCAGATGACCCACACTGGGTCTCCTAAGAATGATGTTTTCTCCCCAGTGAAGTTGAAATATCTGATATTGTGAATGGTAAGAGTCATTGTTAAAGGTTTTGTGGATCATAGTTCTAAAGTATATAGGTTCTCACACTTCATCATTTCTCTAACCCATCTACTCTCCTCAACCATGCCAATGAATCAAGAAAGCTTTAGAATGATAGGTTTGGTCATGTAAACTATAAATACCTTTCATATTTGTGTGAAAAATATATGGTTTCAGGGTTTCCAAAGATATTTTTTTCCAAAGGAGTTGGTCAGGGTTGCATTCTAGGAAAACATCCAAAGCATAAGTATGAGAGAGTTAGTCACAAGTGAACCTTGACACCTCTTGATCACGTCCACAGTGAAATTTCTGGTCCCTTCCCTCATATTTCCATAAGTCAATCCAAGTATGTCCTTACCTTCATAGATGAATTTTCCAGGTACTGTTGGGTTTACTTCCTTAAACTCAAGTTTGAATTTTTTGACCGCTTCAAGGTTTTCAAGGCCTTGGTTGAGAACTAGTATGGGAGAAAACTCAAGATCCTCATATATGATAATGGTGGTGAATATGTCAAGCCTGATTTCATTAATTATTATGAAGATGTAGGTATCTAGATGCACCACTCTATTCCCTACACACCTCAGGGGAATGGTGTGGATGATAGGAAGAATATAAGTCTCAAGGAGATGGCTACTTGTATGTTGAAGTCCAAGACTTTGCCAAAAAAAAATTGGGATGAAGTTATAAACTATGTATCCTACATTTAGACTAGGTTTCCTTACAATTATCTTGATGGATTTACTCCTTTCAAATCTTGGAGTGGGCCCAAACCAGATGTGTCTCATTTCAGGATTTTGGGCTCAAGAGAATGGGCTAGAATTCCACTAGATAAAAGGAGGGATTTGGAACCCCAAAGCCAAGAGTTTCTATTTTTTGGGTATTTTGAGGATTCTAAAGGGTACAATATGATCATCATGAGCACTCAAAAAATCCTTCATTGAAATGAGTGTTCAGTTCGAAGAAGAGCCTATGGTAGCAGTAGAAATTGGAGAGTCCTCCTCACCTCCTCCACCTTTGGTTGTAAGTGAAGGAACTAATAAACTTTATGATTCGGATATGTATGATAATCATGATTTAATTGCGTATCCAAACATCCCCACAAGGCTGAAGTGGGCAGCAAATACCATCTAAGAAGCTGGGGAACTAATTGGGATCCTAGAGATTCTAGGAGGACTAGATCTCAGTTCGAAAGTGCCCTTTATTTCAAAGATTGTTTCTTTGTTGATAAGTGTTTTCTAATGATTGAATCTGATTGTAACGAATATAAAATAAATTATTAAATAGAGTAGTTAATTATGAGAGGGTGTGACCCTTCATGCTCAAAGCATAAAAGGCAAGCCTCCATTGTACATTTTACCCATCATCTAATATATTGTTTACTATTCATATTCATTATTACAATGATAGTCGGATTCAGCTAACGGACAACCAGATTCGGTTGCTCCATTTGGTATCAGAGTGGATTCACTCCTGCACTTTGAGCTCGGACTTGGCTCATCAATTCCTATTTAAGCTTGGACTCGGCTCATCAATTTTTGATTCCTCCACTGCTCTATTTCACCACCTATCACTTCATCCCAAGTGTTGTAAAAACAAAAAACAAAACACAAAAACAAAAAACAAAAAACAAAAAAAAAGAGTTCTCCTCTGCGCACTCTTCTCACGTGCTCTGCTGCCATCTTCCTTCATCCCCACCCCTCGCGTTCCTCTCCAATTCCACATGGAAACTCCTCCATACAAACCCCATTCCTCTCTCTTACTATGATTACCCAACGCTCCACACTCCTATACTCGGCCTCCCATTTTTCTGCCCGTGCTCTCTCCTTTATTTTCGCATGCTCCCCTTCTCTATTCCACACGACCTCCCTACTGCTTCCACTCTCCCTATGTACATTTCCCTATCCACCTTCGTGTCCCCACTCTCTTGTCGCTTCCATATGTGGCTGCCCCTCCCATCGCCACTAGAAGCCGCTCCATTTATCTCGTTGTACATGCCTTCCACATCAACCTTGTCCCTTCCCGCATCTACATTCTCCCACATCGGCTCTACCTTTCATGTCTATTGTATCCACCCCTCACACCGCACTCCCTCATGACCACTCCACTTCCTCCTCCACCCAACTCGACCTTCCCCATACGCCACCTCCTCCAACCCCCAACTACTCCACACCCTCATCACCTACCAGTCTGCACGCAGTCATCCAACCTATGACCTGCAACCAAACAAAAAAAATACAAACAAAACAATATATTATAAGTTATAATATAATATAATATAATATAATATATTATTTCAATATATTTATAATAATATATTTTAAAAAAAATCAAATACTATATTTTTATTATAATATTTGTTTTAAAAAAAATAAAAGAAAAAAAACTATATACAAATATAATATAGTTTATAAAAAAATATATAATAATATTAATATTAATTAATTAATTAATTAATATATTATTATCCAAAATAGCATTGAAATACACACCTCTGTATACAAGGTCCAAGACCATGGAGGAACTGAAAGAGAAGATCGATAAAATGGAAAAGGACATAAAGTCCATTGCCGCTAACCAAGAAGGCTTGAAGGAAAAGATGCAAAATAACAATACATTACTCAAAAACGATCTTGTTTTGGTAGAAAGAAGGCTCGACAATAAACTTGACATCCTGAGCGGAAAAAAAAATACATGGATGACAAAATGAGTACCATAATGCAAAACATAAACACCTTAACATAGAACATGAGCACCATGACACAGAACAGAATAAAATGATAGGAATGTTACAAAAACTAAGGTTTGGTACAAACCATATCAGTAGCTCAAATATGTTGGACCAGTATGTCAACAAAAATGAGAGAAACCAAGTCAATCAAGACAATAAACAAGACAAGGAGACAAACTAACTTAGGAATGACCAAAATACCAATAATATAGTTGATAAAGATGAGCTCGACCAAGATCATAATGGAATTCAATCCAGTATCATTGATAATAAAGACGATCCATACAATGAAAATATATGTATCCTATAGTATGCCAAGGAATCCAAATCAGACAAATCAAATATCATAGATTCATCTTCTACCTTAACTGTTTTACCACCCTTGAGAAACCTAAACGTAACACTACCTGGTGACTTTGAGTGTGAGAAGCCTCACGAGATGCCACTTCTCGAGATAAATCATAAAGATAATAAAAGGAAAACATTACGTGATGACATCCTAAGTATCGTGGGACAAGAAATTTCTAAAACAAATTTTGATATGGTCAGTCACAAAAATGTTCCTCATATTCATGTCCATGGAAAATGGGACAACAATAATAAACAGAATGGAGTACAAATTCAAGTAACAAATAAAAGGAAATTGACAAACTATGATGTAAAGAACAAGCACATACCTAATACAAGTTCTAAAACAAAAGACATAAAGGAAGTAATGACGTTGTTTCAACACAAAACAAAAATGAAAAGACGACAACAATAATCTAAGCTTTGAGGACAAATCTGCCTTAAAGGGAGTGGCAATGTAACGAATATAAAATAAATTATTAAATAGATTCGTTAATTATGAGAGGGTGTGACCCTTCTTGCTCAAAACCTATAAAGGCAAGCCTCCATTGTACATTTTACCCATCATCTAATATATTATTTACTATTCATATTCATTATTACAATGATAGTCAGATTCAACTAATGGACAACCGCTCTTGATCCATAGACATATGAATATGCATGTGAAGACCCAATATGGAAAACAACCATGAAGGAGTAATTTCATTCGCTCCAAAAGAATGACATGTTGGAGTATCGGTACAACCTCCACATGGTATAACCGCCATACCTCTAGGAATATAAAACAAGTGGACTAACCACCACTCCTGGTGATAGGACCTTGTACTAGGTTTCAAGTGTTCATCAACATCTGCAGGTTTTGGTGTAATGGAAAACCTTCCATGGTATCAGAGCATAGCTCTCAAGTTCAATTCCTTCGAGCTACAATGAAGGCGAGGTGTTGGAGTATCAGTACAACCTCCACATGGTATAATCGTCACACCTCTAGGAATATAAAACAAGTGGAATAATCACCACTCCTGGTGATAGTTCCTTGTCCTGGGTTTCAAATGTTCATTAAAATTTGTAGGTTTTGGTGTAACGACAAACATTACATGGTATCAGAGCATAGGTCTCAGTCTCAATTCCCCCGAGCTACGCCAGTGGCAAGGTGTTGGAGTATTAGTACAACCTCCACACTTCTAGGAATATAAAACAAGTGGAATAACCACCACTATTGGTGATAGGGCCTTGTGTTGGGTTTCAAATTTTTATCAACGTCTATAGGTTTTGGTGTAACAGAAAACCTTACATGACACATGGGATCTATTCATTCTCCCCCCAAGGAGAAAGCTATTCAAGTGTAAGTGGTTTTTCAGAACTAAATTTGCTACCAATGGTTCTCCTCTGAAGTGTAAGGAAATTTTAGTGGCCAAGGGATTCTCCCAAGTCCAAGGAATTGACTACAACGAGACCTTTGCACCAGTTAAAAATATGGACTCCATAAGATTAGTTTTAGCCATTGTAGCTTCCAAGCAGTGGGAGGTACATCAAAAAGATGTGAAGAGTGCCTTTCTACATGGTGATATGAAAGAAGAAACATATATGCAGCAGCCATAACTTTTTTTTTTCTAATCCATCTCTTGTGTGTAGGTTGAAGAAATCATTGTATGGGCTAAAACAAGCTCCTAGATGGTTTTTTGCTATCCCTGAACTATTGTAGATGCAAGTCTGATCCAAATGTCTATTTGAAGATAATTCATGGTTATTTAATCATCATTGTATTTTATTTGGATGACCTTTTGATCACAAGAAGTTCCAAGAAAGAAATTTTCTCCTTGAAGGATGCAATGAATCATGCCTTCTTTATGGCTGATTTAGGATTGCTAAGCCAATTTTTGGGGCTTGATATTTCTCAATCAAATATTGGAATAAAGGTACATCATTCCAATTATTCTTCAAATATTATGAATAATTTTAGAATGAAGTATTGCAAACCAAGAAAGACTCTTTTCCTTTCAGGAGTTAAGCTTGAAGTAGCGCAATCAACTCCATTGGAAAACAACACCCTATATAGGAAATTGGTTGGTTTTCTTCTCTATTTGACTCATAATCGACCTAATATATATTATTTAGTGAGTGTGGCTTCCAGAAACATGGATCAGACTCATGACATCCATTGGAGGGCAACAAAAAGAATCCTAAAGTTTGTACAAGGAACAAAAACTCATGGCATTCACTATGTTGCACAATCTAGCCTAGAGTTAGTTGGTTTTACCAACTCTGATTGGGTAGGTGACAACACCGATATGAAATCAACTTTTTGATATTTTTTTATGCTTGTATATGGACCAATCATCTAGTCAAGTAAGAAACAAAGTGCAATTTCACTTTCATCTACAGAGGCAGATTACAGAGGAGTTGTGAATGTAGCTACTCAATGTTTGTGGTTGTATGGAATACTTGGAGAGTTTGGGATCAAGTTAGATACTTCTATAGTCATCTATTGTGACAACCAGAGTACCATTCAAATCTCAACTGATCCAATACCGAGGAAGCAAACCAAACACATTGTTATCCAGGTGCACTACATCATAATACTTGTGCATGATGGGGTCATTGATTTGTAATATTGCACATCATCTGAGAAAGTTGCAGACATCTTCACCAAGACATTTTCATAAAGGAATTTTAGAAATATTAACTCTTTACTTGGGATATATGATCATGTGGTGAATGTTGATTGAAGATGTCACGTACCCATACCCTGATTATCATCTGGAATTGAAAATTTCTTAAAGAACCTTTGTTCTTCTTTGAATCACTGGGCATGGCTATGAAAACACTCTCCAACATTCATGCTCTGATGCTACACTATCACGTCCCCTCCCATCCATTAGAGAGAGAACACAGCCATAACTACTTTCTATGCTTATTGCAGGAGCATCCAACTCGAATTTCATTGAATTCTATATGTATTTTGATGGATTCCCAATTTTGCAGAGATATATAGAGGCATGAACTCATCTTGCATTCACTGTATTAAATTCTATGGATAAATTCTCCAACTTCCTAATAGCAGACAAATTGATCCTATTAGTGATTAATTCAATGATATACGAAGAAATATCTCAGAGGATATTGAACGACAGAGAAAGATCTCGACGAAAAATGATGGTCACCATCTGTTCCGCATCTAGAGACAGATCAATGGCTGAGAGTTAGCGATGTGAAAAGATTGAGTTTGCGGAATCGTGGAAATATGGAAATTGCGATCCTGTATCCCGCATCCTACATGCAGAGTAGCCCGCTACGAAAAGAAGAGTTACAGAAGTGGAGATCTGCGAAGTCACTTCTCACATCTCGCAAGCTATGGAAAGGAGAGTTGTAGAAGGAAAATTGCGGAGAACATGATTTACATAATGTCACTTCTGCATCCCACAAGTTGCGGAAGGAGATTTCTGCAGAAATTCAACCTACTAACAGAATTCTTGGATCGATTTGATCATTCATGCCATCACCAATTCGGCCAATCTAAGCCCCATAACGAAACTTAGAAATGCATTGAAAGTAAAAACATACACATATGTGTAAAACATGCAATATATAGCGAAAGTAAATACATTCATAAGAGTATTAAACATGTTCATCACAATTCATTAAACAAGATAAAGTTGCAAATATTACACACAAGAAATACTTATCTTGAAAGAATCTTGTCCCGCAATCAGCTACGTCGCTGCAATGTTCCACCCAACCATAGGCCAGTGCGCTCATCAATCTCTCAGCAGCACTTCCACCCCCAAGCTAGGCATGATTCCCACAAGGAATAAGGAACACTAGCAGGTTCACACATATCCAAGGATACAACAAAACTTAGCCAAGCCAACACAGTTGGGTTTATCAGGCTACAAACAAACAAGCCAATATCTTGGTGGGTTTATCAGACTACAGTCACTAAAGTCGACATTCACATTAAGGACTAGCCAAACCAACTAACAGATGGGTTTATTAGGCTGCAAAGGATATGGAAATATTGAAATGCTATGCTAGTGATCTCAACCAACTTGATATGGACACCTGCACTAGATAGGGCTTGGCTCCTAAAACATCTACACACCCAACACAAGGAAGCATTCCCTTCTCTGCTACTCAGTCCCTCAGGCTGTGCCTTCCATTCCAGTGTTTTTCAAGGTGTGCAAAGAATAAAACCAGCCCCTCTATATCTATTTGTGAGGTTCCTTCCTACACTAGGTTTATCAAGCTAGTTCAGACCCAATTCCACTCCAAAATAGTTCAAACCAAGGAAAAATATGCACACACATAAAACCACAAGGTCAACACAAAAAAATTGTCTTCCACTCACTCTCAAGACAGCAGAGAAAATTACACAAAAATACTGAGGAAACCATAGATGACCGCTTTTCTCATAAAATCGATTGATCTCCACTTCTCATTCATTCAGCAAACAAGGAGACCCTAGACCTTTGCGCAGCTGAGGATGGTAACCATAGGAGAACAACCCAAAACAAAACATGATTCTACAAACAAGACGAATGCACAACGCACATGAACAGAATGGAAAAAAAAGAATGATCAGAAAATGGACCACAACATTTTTGGTGAAATACAGATGATGGACTGGGCATGCACACTAAGGAAAATAAACTTAAAATGTGAAGGATGGATTATAAAAAACATCCCCGCTCTCCAAGACGTGAGGGAAGATAAAAAAAACGTCCCCTCATCCTTATGAAATCATGCCCCCATCTCATTATTTTTTGCATTGACATTGTTGGTTGTGGGATTTTAATTAAATTGCATATTTATATGATGTCCAAAATTATAATGTGTTGGATAGCACAAAATACCATCGACATCAATTTTAATCGCCGAAAAATAAAATGCCAAATCAACGGTGGGGATTTTTCCTTTAGCTCCACACCATGATTATTTACATAATATATATTTAATGAAAACAGTGTCAAAACCAGGGTGTTACATTCCCCTCCTTCTTCAATAGCACTATCCTCGATGCTTTACAAAATTGAACAAAAATTTACATTGGTACCTGTTGGCAGTTAGCAACAACCCCTTCATTTTTTATTAAGATGAAGGGATATCAGCTCTCTTTTATGATTACCTTTAAAAATTATAAAAGAGTGCCTTCAGAATTTTCAATTCTGAAGGTGCTCTCAATTGTAGAAGAGTAAAGTGACATATTTGAGGTTTATGAAAACATTTTTCATAAACTTGATAATTAACAGCTGTCATTTTCATAATTTTTTATATAATCAATTCTATCATTAATTAATCTATCTGATTATATATGTTAATTTAAGAAATTGAAAGAGATAGTATGCTAATTGGGGTTCAACGAAAACACATTTTGAATTTGATTGAAGCTGGTTATTGATAAGATATTATAAGTTCTTAAAATATCTAGAACTAAAGATGAATTATTAAATTAAAATTCTTATTAAACCTAAAAGTTCACATTTCATATGTAACTTAAATATCTTACCATGACTTTGTAAAATTGTGTATATGTAGCTAGTGGAAAAGAAAATAAATGAGTATCATTTTGACATCTTCATATGTTATAGTTTTATAGCTTTGTATCCTATCAAATTCTATTTGGGATATTAATGGATAGGATTTTGTAAAGTTTTAAACTATATTTCAAAATGAAACTTTATGTATATACATGGCTTAAGTGTTAGTTCGGATCATTAGTTAGTTGTAGTGCAAACATTAGGGTTTACTATTTTGACACTATATTATTATGTTAATAAACACTACCACCTTTCACGTATAATCCGGAATAAATCATCAATTGACTATTTTTATGAGAATACATGATCCATATGTCAAATAATTAACACATGTTACTTGGATCACTGCGTTGGCATGAATATTTGGCTAACACCTTTCGTTTAATCGACAGCTGTGAATGTATTAATGAATCATATCAGCAGGATTTAATGTTGTATATGACTGTTAACCATTCCATTTCGTGACGATGTACGATCTCATCATGCCAAACTGTGTGTAATCAATGTCTCGATTTATGATTCATGAGTCGAATAATCCCTGATATATAGAATTGGTTGGGATTTACAGTTAGTCGTGGTTAGTCATGCATTTATCATAGAAAAACGCTGGATGTAGTGTTCATCATCACTAAATTCGATTGAAATGGCCAAACTTAGAGCCCTCATCTCTGTCAGGTATGAAGCATGTGAGGATTTGACATTTCCCATTATGTCTTTTACCTGGGTGCCTATCCCTTCTCTCTTCACGACTCCATTCATTCCATTTCGTAATCAGGATAGTAGTAAGGAAGCCATGGCTCCGCTGAGTCGTTTTGAAATATCAGGGTCAGAGCTTGTTGAAGCAGATGAGAAGGTTGCCCTGCTATTTGAAAAGGTTGGATGGGGTCAGTTCTTTAGGTGCTTTGATGGCCATAACATGGAGGTTACCAAACTGTTTGCTCTGAGTTTGAAAGAAAACGTAACACAGATTGGGGATTTCAGGTTTATCATTGACGAAGACAAAATTGCTGAGGCCACGAAGCTCCCACAAACTGGAGAGCGATGGTTTAAAGGTGGGAAAGTGAATAAGAAAAAATTTCAGTCCTTGTTGTTGCCTTTGTCGGCTAGTGCAAAACTGAAGATTGGGGTTTCGGTCAGGTTCTTGAAGCTAGAATGGCGAGCCTTCTACGAGATCTTGGTCAGGTACGTATCGTGCGATGGATGATTTTCTCACCTACATTATTATCACCTACGACTACTCTTAGCAATAAAAGGCTGTAAGCTTAATCTGTCGTTTTACCTATGGCAAAGTCTGAAAAAAATGTCGCATTCGGTTCAAAGTTTCGATAATCCTGATAGAAGTCTATTTCATCATGGTTTAGTCAAAATTATAATACAGCATCAACTGTCTCTTAATGGTAAATCATGGAATGAATTTTTAATTGAATGTCAATTGGGGCCGACTCAATATTGGCCAAACCCTTCCCCAAGGACCCGTAGGAAACGAAAGGCTACTGTAAAACCCAAGGTTAGTAATGTTCATGAGGCTGAATCAAAGGATAAAGGGCTTGAGGAAGTCAATCCACCTATAAATATTGATATCAGTGATGATGGGGTTGGGAACGTAGCTCCATGTGACTCTGAAGCAACCTTGAACCAATCCCCATCTAATAAACACTGTAGTACTCCTGCAAAAACAGAGGATAGGTAAACCAAAAATGAAGATGTTAACATTGTTGATCATAAAAATCTTTCTGAGCTAAATACTCCTCATAAACATGGCAATGATTCTATGCATAAGCTAGAACAACTAGTGCAGGTATGTTGTGACAGAGGGGGGTTTGAATCAAAAAATCTTGTGTTCGTTCGTACGAGAAGGGTTACTAGAAGCATGAACAATACACCTACAGCTTCTATTCCTACAACTACTCAACAGAGTACTCAACCAACAATTATCCAGCTTGAGGACGACATTCCATCCTCGGTTCGTGAAACTACTTGTATGGATGATCCTACTCTTATAAGGAATAATAGTGCAAAATTGATCGAAGACATTACAGAGTCGGGCAGGGTAGAAGTTGCTCCATCGTGTATGGACGCCTACGGTTCAGGCCCCGAGCCATCTTTGGGGAGCTTTCCATCACCTATTAAAGATGTAGAAAAACCTGATTCTTCTCAGGCAGCAGATTCGTGCCACGACAAGGAGGAGGAAACTCTCCAACAAGTCCTGGATAGGGTATACGAGACTAAGATTGTAGAATTGAAAGATGAACTTAAACAGTGTCAATCTAATGCAGCTTTGATAGAGGTGGAAAATAAGACGTCCAGGGAGGAGTTGTTGAACTGGATTAATAGGTGGAAAGAAATGAACATAAAAAATAACCAATATAAAAAGGCAAAAAAATCAATGATAGGTACCAATCAACATCTGCTTGAACAAATAGAAAAACAAAAGTTAGTGATCATCAGGCTTAAAGCCAAACTAGCCGAAGCCAGAAGAGTGGTTGATATTCAAAATAGAACTTGATGATTATTTCCATTTTCAGATTACGTGATTTGTTTCTCTGTCAACAGGTAATCAAATTTTTTTTTGTGCATGCCTGTAAAATCTCAGATTTTACAGGCACACATTTAAATTATGGTTTCTTTTTTTATTTCTATTATTATTGGTTTTTAAGATGCTTGTTGTTTGTTTAAAATAGGTGGGCATGTCATCGCTATCCTCTACAGTTTCAGGATGTTTCTAATATTCTGGGTTTCAGTTGGAAGACGTGGATGTGTATTGAAGACTGGAGTTTCGAAACAGCCACGAATTTTCCAATTCCTTTAAACTAGCAACTGTTTCAGGCTAGTTGCTTTTGTTGTTATCTTTTGGTGACAAGTGTCTGATAAAAGAGATTCAATACTCTTTGATAGTGATAGGACTCCTATAGTATTGCATATAGCATTTATGGGAAAACTAAATCGTAAGACTGGTAGTATTATATAAGTTGGTAATTTTTATGAGTTGAGGGGATGGAGTGACTGAAGCAAAAATACTCGAAATACTATTTTGATACTAGTTTTGTTCCTAGCTGAAGTTTTATCTTTGGGAATGGGATGTGACTGGAAATCTCCAAGTTGATATCGTGATTGGTATTATTTTGGATACTCTTTATATTTCAGTATATGATCTTATTTCGTTAACATTAATACAGTATACTTTGTTATGCTTGTGTTTATTAATCAGTATGTCACTTTGTCAAAGCAATATTGTATTTGAATTAGTATATTATTGTAACTGAATTTTTCAGTGTGTCTACTTTTCGGTGCTACTACTGAAAATTCAAGATATGATGATATATATATATATGTTTATGTCTGTTTGATTTCATTTGTATTGTTGCAATGATTTCATACTGAACATTATTTCTTATTCAAATATCTAATGTTGGTTATTAATTATTAATTGATTAGACATTTCAGAAAATTTGAAGTAATTATTTATTTCAGTTTCTCTGTCAAGTTATTTTATAGCAAAATGATTTAGTGTAGATGATCTAAGTATTTTATTTAGATCTTACTGCTTATCTTTCTGTTTATCATATTATTAATTGATAATTAATGTAATATTCAAAATCGCTCTCAGCTAAGATAGGATAGTTTAGATAGTTCAGATTAATATTATTTTAGTATAGTTACATTTAACAGTTGATAAATAGGATTTGTGTAATTTTTAGAATAATTTTAATAGTCTTTTATACTTAGAAAATTAAATATAAAAATCTTCAAAAATCAAATACTTTCCTTAAGAAAGCAATTATAGGACAACTTAGGTAGCTGAAAATAATTTTAGGGTTTATTTAGACAGAGATAACATTAGGATAGATTTTTGCTAAATTTTAGTTTCTCCTTAAGAGGAAAATTCAGTTGGTAGAAGGACCATAACCTACTAGATTTTGCTATTCCAAACACACCGGACACTACTTTAAGCTGATTGTGTGGGAAAAATCTCCTTGTTGGCCTAGGTCAAAAAATCAGGCCAACAGTACCTCCCTCAGTGCTTTGCAGAATTGAACAAAAATGGATCTGCAAATCATATGGCATCCTCCAGCTCCCATGTAGCCTCTTCAGGACCGTAGTGCTCCCATTACACCTTTAGCTGCACTATGGCTCGGTTCCAGAGCATTGTGACCTTCTTGGAAAGGATGTGCATTAGCTCGATTTGGAATTATCCATCAAGTTCCACCTGAATCACATCCCAATTTATCACATAGTTAGTATCATGTACATATCTCTTAAGAAAATAAACATGAAAAACATTATGATCCCTAGTGCTAGCAAGAAATGCAATTCTATATGCAAATGTCCCTATTCTTTCAAGCACTTCAATGAGCCACAGTATCTAGGTGACAGCTTGGAACAACTTCCAAGCTTCAAGGAACTATTATTTTCCCTCACTCTCAGGTAAACATGATCCCCAACACTAAAATCTATGTTCACCCTATGCTTATCTGCATAGATTTTCTGTCTATCCTGGACTACTTTCAGATTATGTCTGATCTTTACAACCTCCTACTCCATCTCCTTGAGCAATTCTGGACCAAGCACAACCCTGTTCACTGGAGTATCCCAAGTCATTGGTTTCCTACACCTCCTTCCACACAAAGCTTCATAGGGACTCATCCCCAAGGATGCTTGTTGTCCATTGTTATAAGCAAACTCTAACAAGTGTAAATAATCTTCCCACTTGGTTGGTTTTTCCATCACATACATGCAAAGCATGTCTTCAAGCACTTGATTTACTCTCTCTGACTTCCCAACAGTCTGAGGATGGTAGGTCATGATGAAATTCAACTTTGTACCCAGATATGCAAACAATCCCTTCCAAAAATTGGAAGTGAACTTGAGACCTCTGTCAAAGACTATTGCCTTGGGAAATCCATGCAATTTGAAAATATCCTTCATGAATATCTTTGCAATGTCATCAATCTTATGTGGAGACTAAACCGGTATAAAATGTGCTTCCTTTGTCAACTTGTCCACCACAACCATGATGGAATCATGTTGTCTCCAAGTCAATGGCAATCCTGTATTAAAATCCATGGAAATAACTTCCCATTTCCATTCTAGAACTGGAAAAAGCTGCAACAAACCTACTGGGCGTTGATGCTCAACCTTCACCTGCTGACATTTCATACACCTTGAGATATATTCATCCATGTCCTTTTTGATTCCTGGCCAAAAGTACTGCTTTTTAGTTGTAGCAACTGTCTTCTGATATCTTGGGTGACCAGAATATTGAGCTTGATGGATCTCATACATAACAACCCTCCTCAAATCTGCTACATTAGGAATATAAATTATATTCTTATAAGTAAGAAGTCCATCGTATTTTAATTTATATCCCTCATACTTCTTTTCAAGGCTTTGCTACTGCAACTTGTCCTTTACCTGCACATAAAATTCATCTTCAACGACATGATTAACAATCTATTGCCTCAACTCCGACTAGAAAATACTAATGGATTTCACATGCATTTCCTGCACCTTCCTGATGAGTGCATCAACTACCTCATTCTCTTTTCCCTTTATGTGCTTGATTTCAAAATCAAAATCACATAAAAACTCCAGCCATCTAGCTTGCCTAGCATTTAGAGTAGGCTAATCAAACAAATACTTTAGACCGTAATGTCCTGTCTTTAAATCAATCTTCTTCCCATCAAGTAATTTCTACACATCTTGAGAGCATGTACTATGGCTGCAAGTTCCATATCATGACTGGCATAGTTCTTCTCATGCTCCTTCAACTTTCTTGACTCATAACATATTATTTGGTTGTCAGCTTGTATAAGAACTCCTCCAAGTCCTTGACCGTATGCGTAAATACACACCACAAAATCTTTCTCTAGGTCTGCAAATTTCAAGACGGGTGTACTTGTGAGAAGATTCTTCAACCACTGGAAGATTTCTTCACACCTTGGTGTCCATTCGAACTATATTCCCTTCTTTTGCAAAGAAGTGATTGGGTGTGCAACCTTGGAGAATCCTTCAATGAATCTCCTTTAGTATCTTGTAAGTCCCATAAAATATCTTACATCTGTCACATTTCTTGGAGTAGGCCAATTCATAATAGCTTCAATCTTGTCAGGGTCCACAGATATACCTTCTTTTGAGATAATGTGACCCAAATATTGAATTCTATCTTTATAGAAATCACTCTTGCTCAACTTTGCATACAGCTTATGCTCCTTGAGAAATTTCAATGTCAATCTTATATGTTCTTCATGCTCTTCCTAATTCTTAGAATAAATAAGAATGTCATCAAGGAAAATAAGAACAAACTTGTCCAGATACCTGCTAAAGACACTATTCATAAGGCACATAAATGTATCTAGTGCATTTGTGAGACCAAATGGTACCACTACAAAATCATAATGTCCATACCTTGTTCTGAAGGTTGTCATATGAATGTCTTCATCTTTTATTCTCACCTGATGGTAACCATACCTCAAGTCAATTTTGGAAAATACCTTTGGTCCTCTCATTTGATCAAAGAAGTCATCAATTCTAGGTGAGGGATATTTGTTCTACACAATTACTTTGTTTAGTTGTCTCTAATCAATACACAACCCAAGTGTACCATCTTTCTTCTTCACAAATAGAATTGGTGCTCCCCAAGGAGACACACTTGGCTTGATATACTTCTTCTCCAACAACTCTTGTAACTACATCTTTAGCTCTAGCATTTTTGGTGTACTCATTCTGTAGGGTCTCTTGGACACTAGTTATGCTCCTGACACAAGATCAATTGTGAAATAAATGTCTCTATTTGGAGGAATCCCTGGAATTTCATCAGGAAAAACATCCTGGAATTCCTGCCACACATGAAATTCCTCCAGCCTAGGAGTTTCATTCTCTGTTTCCTCCACAATATGAGTTGCATACAACTGGAAACCTTTCCTACAAAACTTATTCAACTACATTGCTGAAATATGCCTTACAAAAATCACCTTTTTGAATGCCTCTTACAAATCTTGGGTTCCCTTCTTCATCCATGCATTCAAAAGTATTATTATAGCAGTCGAGCTTTACCCTATGAGCTCTAACCAATCCATTCCAATGAGAACATCATAGGAACCAAGTGGTAGAACATTCATATCTACATAAGTGACCAATCCATTCGTCACCAATGGGCATTTCTCTACCACTTCACTAACCTTTCTCTTAGTTCCAGTGGCTAGTTGAGCAAACCAAGATTTGCTATGCTTTACTTTCTTAAAATCACAAATATCCACTACTCTAGGAGAAATGTAATTGTGAGTAGAACCAGGGTCAATCAAAATGGAAACAGATTGCTCAGAATATTACCTACAACTTCAACCACAGTTGACTGATGATCTTCCGGATGGTCCTCTAGCGCTGCATAAATTATAGGGATTACCCTTTCTACTTGACCCAATTTTTCTACCTCTTGAATGTTGTGAGCTTGCCTTGCATTCTCATTATCAAGTGGACACTTCCTGTGAATGTGGGGTCCTCCACATCTCCAACATTGGAGTGGTTCTTCATTCTGTTGTGGTTCTCTTGGATTTTCTTCCACCACTCTAGCTAGCTACTTCTCAACTTGGGATGGCTGCTTCTGTTGATTCCTAAAGTCAGAAGGTTTGAAACCTTTCTTTCTTTGGTTAGACTTCTCATTCTTCTTGTCCTTCCATGTACTATGATAATCAAGTTTTCCTTTTCTTTTCTCATATAAATACTTATCTCTCCTTATCGCTTCTTCCAGAGTCCTAGGTTCATAAATCTCAATTCTGTCTTTGTAGGGTTGAGGAAATCCACTCATGAAACGTTGTATTTTCACTTTTTCATCATTGATGTACCTGACATACCTCAACAACTCCAAGAAATTGTTTGCATACTCTTCGATGCTCTGCTGTCCCAATCTCAGCTCATGGAATTCTTTGATCTTATCATCATAGTACCTATTAGAGAGGTACTTCTACTTGAAATACTTCTAGAACTATTTGTGACACAATCTTCCTTTCATTAATATTTTTCACTTTCCTAAAGTGCTCCCACCATAAGGATGCTCTTCTAGTCAAATTGAAGATGTATACTCTAGCCTTCATATTTCCAGAGTAGTCTTGAACTTGGAAATATTTCCTCATCCCAAGAAGCCAAGCTTTAGCTTCTTGACCATTATTTATCTCACCATTGAAGGTAGGAGGCCTTGCCGTCTTAAATTCGTCACGTGAATGGTTCTGGTAGTGCCTCTTTCTCTTATTCTCATGAGAACAAGAACTTGAACCACCAGTGGATCCTTCAGAGTCAGATGACCCACTAGGAGATCTCTTTATTCTTCCAACAGTGCTCTTACTTCATTCTGGTCTTACTACCTAGTCCCCAGAGTTCATCTGCCTCTAAATGTATTTCAAACTTTGTAGCATGGTTGCATTCAGTTGATTCTGCTCCTCCAGAGCCTTAACCAATATTTCATTATCTGCCTTGTAACTTTGTATCTCCACCCTTAGGATTCTCATGGTGGCTGCAAAATATGGGGGAGTATATTAAAACCTCCTCCCATTAGACTCTATATCAGCATTTCCATCCTGGAAATTTTACCCCGTAGCATCTTCCCCGCATTCATTAGGGTTCTGTGCATCCTTGTGACATGTCGTTTCTCATGGCTCAGCCAAGCCAACTTTACCGAAATGGACTATTTGGAATGCTTCTCTTTGAAGGTGACTATAATTATACAAAATGTGTTAATAAACAAAATTGTTAGTTGCATAATAAAATCAGAAGTAAAAACCATTTACCAACAGCTCTGTTAACTATTCAACTTGGCCCATCAAGGCCCAATGCTGCAACCTGCAGCTCTATTAAACCACAATTTGGGTGTTTTTTTATTTTAACTGCTCGTTTTGGTCCATCCAGGCCCAATGCTACAACCAGCAAATCATATACCACAATTAGAGAAAATTTCAACTCAAAATGGGTCTCCTACAAAAAATTAATAAAATAATAGTTGAAATAATAAAATAATATTTATTAATTTTGGAGGAAGAAAAGAAAAAACTACTTTTTTGTTTGTATTTTCAACATATCTCCCCGTTTTTTTACTCAAATTTCAATCAGGAGAGATCGTTGGACGCAAAATTAAATTCTGCATGCAACGAGCCCCCACTCGGCATACTTTTGACGGACCCCGCTACCCCAAAAATAAGAAATACCTGAAAAAACGTGATGATGACATCATCGTCACATTTTTTCAGGTATTTCTTATTTTTGGGGCAGTAGGGTCTGTCAAAAGTATGATGAGTGGGTACTCGTTCGATGCAGAATTTAATTCCACATCCAACGAGCTCTCCCGATATAAATTTGAGTAAAAACACGGAGAGATATGTCGAAAATACAAACAAAAAAGTAGTTTTTTTTATGAGACCTATCCCCAAATTTATATTAAAAAAGTGTTAATACCTATACAGTATTTCAAATTTAAATCAATTTCATTGCCTAACACATGATGACATGGAATTTTAATTGGAGTTGAAAGGCCCATTTTGAGTTGAAATTTCCTCTAATGTGACTATCACGTACCCATACCCCAATTATCATGCGGAATTGAAAATTTCTTAAAGAACCTTTGTTCTTATTTGAATCATTGGGCATGGCTGTGAAAACACTCTCCAACATTCATGCTCTGATGCCACACTGTCACGTCCCCTCCCGTCCACTAGAAAGAGAATGTGACCATAACTACTTGCTCTGCTTGTTGCAGGAGCATCCAACTTGAAGCTCATTGAATTCTATATGTATTTTGATGGATTTTTTATTTTGCAGAGATCTATAGAGGCATGAAATCATTTTTTGTTCACTCTATTCAAGTCTACGGATAAATTCCCCAACTTCCCAGCAATAAAGAAATTGATCCTGTGAGTGATCAATTCGACGATCTACGAAGAAATATCTCGGAGGAGATTGAATGATGGAGAAAGATCTCGATGAAAAATGAAGGTCACCATCTATTCTGCATCAGGAGACAGATCAACGGCTGAGAATCAACGGTGTGGAAATATTGAGTTTGCGGAATCAAGGAAATGTGGAAATTGTGATCCCGCATGCGAAGTAGACCGTTTCGAAAAGAAGAGTTGCAAAAGTGGAGATCTACAAAGCCGCATCCCACATCCTGCATCCCAAATCCCACAAGCTATGGAAAGGAGAGTTCCAGAAGGAAAATTATGGAGAATGGGATTTACAGAATGTCGCTTCTGCACCCCACATCCCGCATCCTGCAAGTTACAAAAGGGAAATTTGTTGAAGGATATTTCTATGGAAATTCAACTTGCTAATAGAAGTCTTGGACCAATTTGATCATTCAAGCCATCACCAATCCAACCAATCTAAGCCCCATAACGAAAATTAGAAATGCATTGAAAGTTAAAACATACGCACGTGTAAAACATGCAATATATAGCGGAAGTAAATACATTCATCAAAGTATTCAACATGTTCATCACAATTCATTAAACAAGATACAGTTGCAGTGATTACACACAAGAAATACTTATCTTGAAAGAAGCTTGTCCTGCAACCAGCTACGTTCCTGCAACGTTTCACCCAACCATAGGCCAGTGCGCTCATTAATCCCTCAACAAAACTGCCACCCCCAAGCTGGGCATGATTCCCATAAGGAATAGGGAACATTAGCAGTTTCACACATAGCGAAGGATATAATAAAACTCAGCCAAGCCAACATAGTTGGGTTTATCAGGCTACAAATAAATAAGCCAATATACTGATGGGTTTATCAAACTATAGTCAGTCAATCCAACATTCACATTAAGGACTAGCCAATCCAAATAATAGATGGGTTTATCAGGCTACAAAGGAGCTGTAAATATTGAACTGCTAAGCTAGTGAGCTCAACCACCGAGCTATGGACACCTGCACTAGATCTGGCTTAGATCCTAAAACATCTACATTCCCAACACAAGGAAGCATCCCCTTCTCTGCTACTCATTCCCTCGGGCTATGCCTTCCATTCCATTGTTGTTCAGGGTGTGCAAAGAATAAAACCAACCCCTCTAGATCTATTTGTGAGGTTCCTTCCTACACTAGGTTTATCAAGCTAGTTCAGACTCAATTCCACTCCAAATCAGTTCAAACCAAGGAAAAATATGCACACACAGCAAACCACAAGGTCAACACAGCAAAACAAGCTTCCACTCACTCTGTGACAAAGGAGACCATTACACAACAATACCGAGGAAACTATAGATGACCACTTTTCTCATAAAATCATGTGATCTCCACTGCTCATTCATTCAACAAAAAAGGAGACCCTGAAACTTTGCTCAACTAAGGATGGTAACAAAAGGAGAACAATCCAGAACAAAACACGGTTCTGTAAATAGGACGAACGCACAACACACATGAACATAATGGAAAAAAAAGAATGATCAGAACATGGACCACAACTTTTTTGGTGAAATTTAGATGATGGACTAGGCATGCACACTGAGGAAAAGAAACTGAAAACATGAAGGATGGATGATAAAAAATGTCCCTCGCTCTCCAAGATGTGAGGGAAGATGAAAACGTGAATGCATGAGAGAATGGGCACACGTTTTTGGTGTTTTCCTTTGACACATGGCTTTTCCCCAATGGATTAAGGTTAAACATCCCCCCCCCATCCTTAGGAAATCATGCCCCCATCTCATTATTTGTTGCATTGACATAGTTGGTTGTGGTTTTTTAATTAAATTGCATATTTATATGATGTCTAAAATTATAATGTGTTGGCTAGCACAAAATACCATCGGCATCGATTTTAATCGGCAAAACATAAAATGCTAAATCAATGGTGGGGATTTTTCCTTTATCTCCACACCATGATTATTTACATCATATATATTTCATGCAAACGGGGTCAAACTTAAGGTGTTACAGAATATTATATTTCCTATAGTTTTTTTCATTTCCATGTTTGAGGGAGGATTTTCCCACTTGTGTTTTTCACCTCTTTCTTTGTTTTGTATGGACAAGTAGTATGTAAAGGGTGACTAAGCCTTGTTTCTATGCCCTATATATATGATATTTTTCTGATATTATACTTAAATTCAGGCTTAAGTGGGGGTGTTTTAATAATCAAAACCCATCCCAAGACTTGGGATGAAATAATTAATCTTTTTTTTATTAATTCTTAGGTCCTACACTAGCTAGTTTACACCCAATTCCATTTTTGGGGTTAGACTTGCCAAAAATTACTCATGGAGCGATTTATAAACATTCTGGATAAGATTCTGCCAACCTATAGACTTCCTAGAATAGAAAGTACACATTACTGCCTTATCCAGAGTTTCCAGCTTTTTCTGTAGTTTTAAGGCAAAAGCTAAAGCTAGTTTCAAGGTAGATTGACTTGTTTTTTGTACCAACTTTCCTCCCTTCTTTTCCTCATCTAAAAGAATCATAAATCAGACTTTCCATCACTTATTATCTATACACACTCATTCAGAAAATTCATGAGCATCTTGACTGATTTCGAAAGTTCTTTATTCACCTATGGGGGATTTTGACTAGTTTAGTAAGCATGCTTTTGTACTAATTCAAATAGCAACCTAATGCTTTAGAATCCTTGGATTGGGTGAAATCATGAACCTGGGTGTCTATACCATGAGAATCCACTTTTGGAATCCGTATTTAAAAAACTTTCACTTGAACTATTTAAACTTTTTGGCCGAACTTTTTACTTTTTTTAGGCCAAATAATTTAAAAACTTTTCAGCCGAACTATTTTTTCAGCTGAATGTTAAAAATAACGGTGAACCTTGTGATGTGGGGTTTGGAAGGATCGCTAGAAATATATTGTCTGACAGATTCGTTTTCAACCGAACATTTTTTCGGATGAAATATTGTACGGACGAAACCAATGTTCGAACAAAAGATTGTTCGGCCAAATTAATGTTCAACCGAACAACATTTTTGGCTGAACAATCTTTCAGCCGAAAAAAGGTATATATATTTTTAACAACTCAACTATTTCCAATTTTGTCGTTTGTTATTTTTCCTGCACCTCGCCTCAACTCTGCGACACCTCCTGCTCTATGACGACTCCTGCTCTACGATGCCTTGCCTTGTCTCTGCGACTCATGCGCCTTGGCTCTTCCTCTGCCTCACCTCGCCTCGCCTGTTAGTCCTTGGCTCTGCCTCTATCTCGCCTTGGGTTTCCTGTTAGGCCTCAGCTTTGCCTTTTCCCTGTCTCGTCTCACCTCGCCTATTAGGCCTCAACTCTTCCTTTCATGTTAGTCCTCGCCTCTGCCTTGACTGTGTGTTAGGGGTTCGTGGTGGTGGTGCTCCACCTGTGTGGTGTTTCGTGGTGGTGGTGCTCTTCCTGTGTGGTGTTTCGCGGTGGTGGTGCTCCGCCTGTGCGGTGTTTCGCGGTGGTGGTGTGATGCCTATGTGGTGCTTCACGGCTTGTTGGCATCCATCTATGGGCTTCATGGTTTTCCAGGTAAGTTGTTTTCTTAATTCAAAATATTTTAAGTCTAGAGGTGTAAAAAACACAAGGTATATAAACACAGATACCTCTTAATTCAATATCTTTTAAGTATAAGGTAAGAAAAACACACAGCATATAAACATAGATACATTGATAGGTGGAAAAAGCATATAAATAGATACATTGATAGGAGAAAATCAAAAGAGATATTTTAGAGGTTCACGTATATTTGTTGCTTTTGTGTTGTTTAATTAAGCATATTAAGAAAGGAAGCAAATAGTCTATGTTATAGCTATGGTTGTTAAAAGTGCTTTGTATTTCAATTGTATTTTTGATTTTTTTTATTCTTGGTAGTGTTTGAATAATCCTAAATAGATGAATAAATTTCAATTAGTGAATTGACTTGATCATGTAATTAATGAATTCTTATAATATGTCACCCTAACATTAACATTCTGAGTTAGTGAATTCACTTGATCATGTGATCAATGAATTCTTATAATATGTCACCCTAACATTACCATTCCCATTTAGGCTACTCAACTGTTAGAACATTCCTGATCCCATTTCTGCTTCCATTATATTCTATCTAAAATACTACTATGATATTATTTGTATTGTTGATACTACTATGGTATTATTTGTATTGTTGTTGGTATGCCCCATTTTATTTATCTAATTCAATAATTATGCATGTTTAATACATTTCTAACTTGTTCTTTAGTTATTTTGATTGAGCCTTTTGTATTGCCTTTAATTGTGAAACTATGATTTCCACTAAATTTGGAATAAAGTTTGGATATTACAATTAAATTGGTAATTTTGTCACATTTTATTCTTACAATAATTTTTCTTTTAGTAATTATGTGTGAAGAGCAAGGTAAGGTAGGTATACCAACAAAGATCCATTTAAACTCTGGATATATATTTGCCTATTTTATTCTTTAAAATATTATATCTGAGGGGATTTAAAATATTATATCCGACGGGTTAGGTGAGGCGAAATTAAAAAAAATTAATTAGATAAAATATGAATATAACTTATAATAAGTCTAAAAATTGGAATAGAAAAGATTTAAGACAACAACATCTACCAACAACTTTCAATATGATTTTGTTTTTAACATTTACCAACAGTTAATACTTTTTGCAAATTTATCTTAGGCAAACACACAAAACTACAAACTGGGTTTTCAGACAGTTCTGGTGCAAACACACATACCTACACTAAGCTACAACTCAACAACAATAAGAGCATAATATTCCTCTGTCTGTTAAAGGATTTTTCACATTGGGCCAATTTCACAAGTACCTTCAGTTTGTTGTTTCATTATAGCCATACAAAAAACCATAGCATTCTTTGTTCTGTTTGAATTAAAACTACCCTTTCGAGAAAAACCTGTAATCTGCCATGAGAGCACTAAATTGTAAACTAGAGTCTATAGACTGTCATCTATGTGCAAAAGTATACTAGTGTTGATTTCATCTATTATTTATCTTTGTGTCTATTTAAACCTTTGTAGATGCCAAGCCAAACCTTAAGAATTTCATTAGAACCTATACATAGAAAGAGATTGAATCTGTTACCCCCCTAGGTTGTCAAAAATTCCCACTATATGTTCCTTTACATTTAGTGTGCTTTAGTTTACAAATGAGACCCTTTTCCTTGAAGTTTATTCGAGGTAGATTATTTTGTTTGTAAAGTATAATTTCCTACCATGACAACTATGAATAATGATATCATGATATTGTGCATATGCTTGGTTCAATATTCTAAGATCTTATCTTTTTCTATTGTTTAATTGTATGTTCTCTCAAATTATGTTGGTTGTTCATGTTACATAGTAGGTTGTTCCAACAAAGGTGTGCCTTGGAGCACCAACTCATGGGAGTAAAACCAAAGGTGTTGTCCATGTTCAGTCCAAGGGGTAAAAATCTCTCAAACATTATATCCATATAATAAATCCCCTTTGGTCTATACAATCAAAAAATTTGACCCCTTGCTCTAGACTTAGCCTTATAGGGACACTGAAGTAGCTCTAGTGCGTAACACACTCCACATGAATCAAAGTACATCAACAAAAAGGCTCTAAATTGTTTCTTTTTTCCTCACCAGCATTTCCACAAGATTAATAACTTGATGTGGATTGATCATATTATGTTTTATACACAATAAGTATATTCAATTTTTTTTTCTTGTCCTCAAAAACTTCTTATGGGCTAATATACATTAGTTCATTGGTGCTTATTTTGATGTTTATAGGATATATATAGTAGAGATGGTTTGAGACAAGGCGGTCACTCATTCTTCGAGACGAAGATGTACAAAGACATATGAGACAAGGACCCCTAATACCTCACCTACATCTACTGAAATACCTTCAAATGTTCGCTCTCGAAGATGGTCTGAATCATCTAGAGATTCTAGTGTATTATATTGAGACACATTAGGTATGTGTTTGAAATTTATGCACATGAAAAATTTATGAGTATGCGTGAATATTTATATTTGTTTCAAGTCTTGTTCATTGATTTTACTAAGTTTCATTAGCATTTTTCTTTGTAGAGACACATCCTAATAGATTGTCTCATGAGAGTGGCTAAGCTTCTGTGTCTGGTCGATTGTTTGATTCATCATCTCATGATTGTTTGCCCTCTTTTGGTCATTATTTTAGAGAACAACCAATGGACCACCAAAATTTTATTGGTAATATGTGTATATATATGCTTGTGTCTTTATGTACTAAATTATACATGATTAAATGTGTAAATGTAGAGGATTGTGGTTTTGCTGAGGGTTATGATGATGCATTCAGAGAGGTTGGGGTGATGATGCATTCAGAGAAAATGACAGTTATGCATTTGGAGAAAATGAGGGTGTAGATGCTGAGGATGTTGCAAGGGACCAAGAGAAAGGTCATGCAAATGCTCGGAGAAAGGGTCAAGGTCAGCGAAGGGATAGTATTGAACAAGCACATGGTTGTCATTCCATGACCATTTATCCTTCAGATATACCCGATGCTCTTCCTTGGGAAAATAGAAGAGGTTTCTATCACCCTTGAACAATGTACAGCCCACAATTAAACAAAATGAAAATATTAAACACATTACAATAAAGACACAGATATAACGTGGTTCACCCAAGATGGGCTGCATCCACACAGAAATTTCCATTACTTTATTATTATATCATCCAGCAAAATCAAGGGATACAACCTGCAACAACCATGTTGTACTTCCTCTTCACTCTCTCACAATCATGGAGATCGTTTTTACAATGCTACAATACAATACACAATGGTATTACAATGATTTCCTTTTATATATGAATTACTATGGGAAAATACCATGGGCCCGTAAACTGTTGAACAGCAAAATCCCCCGCACCCCCCTGCTAGGACAAGTGTACAGTAAAACTAGGGTTCAAACATGAATTATCAATAACATCTCTAAATCTGGAAGCTTAGGCTCCACAACCAACACCCTCTGCTTAGTCCACCAAACTATAGTAGATATTTATTGTAGTATGTGGTCGTGTCTCAGGAGACAATTGGTATGGTTTTGAGCTCCATGAGCATGTTATTTATTATCTTATTTAGAATCTCAGTGATGCAGAAATTCGATACATTCATGTTGAGAAGTTGGCCTTGGTGATTTTTCATGCAGTACATCGATTGAGACACTACATATTACTTCACCATACCATGGTTATAGCGCATATCAATCAATTTCACTTCATCTTAACCAAGAAAATGATAGGGAGGAAATATAATAAATGGATTGTTATCTTACAATAATTCAACCTTGATTTTTTTTTGACAAAATATAAGAAGTATTTGGTCTTCATGGAACTGATGTTAGATCTCCCTAGGTTGGATGAGGACTTGTTTGTGGATGAGCACATTTTCCTCATTTGGTACACAAACCTTTGGTACAGCAATGTCATCATCTATCTACATGGTATGAAGTTCACTCTACATCTCTCGAGGGATGAGCAGCAATGCTTACATCATAATACTAAGAACTACCTCATCATCGGTGACACTTTATATCATCGTGGGGTGGATTATATATTGTGTCATTATTTGACTCACAAGGAGATTGAGGTCATGCTTAATGACTGTCGCAGTGGGGTGTATGTTGTTCATTTATCTGGGCTTGCTACAACTCAAAAAAAATTAAGAGCAAGTTAGTATTGGCCATCGATCTTTAAATATTACATTAAAGCGGTCAACAAATGTCACCCTTGCTAGGTGTTCTCTCAGAACATGTGCTCACATCCCGCCCTATTACACCCTATTATCATCGTTGGTCCCTTCATGAAGTGGGGGTGTATTTTATGGATTGTAACCCAACATCAGCTAGGGGGAACCATCATATTATTATGGTAATGGCCCTTACTTCATGAAATGGGTAGAGGCTATGCCTACACTCAAATCGAATGGTAATATGGCCACTCGCTTTGGATTCAATCAAATCATCACTCGGTTAGGGATCCTGAAGGAGATTGTCACTGATCATGGAAACCACTTCCAGAATAAGATGATGCTAGAATTAGATTTGAATTTTGGGTTTATGCAGGAACATTCTTCTTCTTATTACCCCTAAGCGAATGTCCAGGTTGAGGCTATTAACAAATATCTTAAGTACATTATGAAAAAAACCATCACACAAATAAAAACCAATTGGCATACCATGTTGTACCCTTCTTTGTGGGATTATTGTACTGAGGCTAAGAATTCCACTGATTTTTCACTATAACAGCTGCTTCATGGGGTGGAGTTAGTTTTACCAGATGAATGTGATATTCCTTCCTTGTATCTAGCCATAGATGTATTTCCTAACACCTCTAATTTAGAAGAACGATTAGTCCACCTAGATCACCTTGATGAGCAGCGTGAAGATGTTGTTGTGGCATTATAAGTGAATAATAATTGTGTTAAGGACCAGTACTATAAGTCCGCCTGTCCCAATAAATATAACAAGGGTGACTTGATCCTTTTATATGATCAAGCAAGTGAACCATTAGGGGCAGGTAGATTTAATCCTATGTAGCATGGTCCTTACATCATGAGGTGTGTCTTAGAAAAAGGGATCCTATGAGTTAGAATATTACAAAGTAAACATCTTGAAGGAGCCTAGAAATGGGCTCTACCTTAAGAAGTAATATGCTTGAGTTTCCATATCGGGAGAGTACCTTGTATATTATTGTACAGTTTTACATAGTTTTTTGTTTCCTTGTAGTATTGTCGGTTTGTTGAAATGTTTCCTATTCCTTAGCATATGTCGAAGGAGTCTTCGGTATACTTAGTACTTGCATATGGTGCCAGCTTCCATACATGGAGCTTAACTTATGTTGCTTGGGTCATTTATGCACCTGGGGGTCAACTTGTGTCTTCAAGAGGGGCATGCCTCTAGCCATCCTTGAATAATGTGGTCGAGTATAGTGTGGTAATTGAACTATTACAGGATTCCATTTCGAATGGTATTCAATATTTAAAGGTTTGTCAGGATTCACGGTTAATTGTGTCACAATTGAATGGTTAGTTTTTTTTCAAAAAAACACACCCTTATAACCTAGGGCCTTTGGGGTTATCAACTTACTAAGATAACTTGTAGACAATTAGCCATTTCATAATTTGAAGTAGAAATAGGAAGAAAACTGGGCATACCTTATTTATGACGGTCGATCCTAGCTTTTCTTCTTCTCTTCAAGTCGCTTCCACAGCTTCCAGGGTATCTCCAATCACCTACAAAGAACAAGATCTTCTTGAAATATCTTATATATTATATCAATGGTTAATGAAATAACATATTCATAATCAAACTATAAGATAATTCAGAAATCACAATATACATGAACGCAAAGACACAATATTGGAAGCCTGAACTTTCTTTATTGATAAACAAGTGTGGTGAGATTACAACCCAACATCTGAGACAAGTGCTCCTATGCAAACCAAGGACACTGAGTTCTATTTCTCCAATATATACGAAGGCAAACCACCAGCATAACTTTGCTCCACTAAGTATGATTGATTAGCCTCAACCCCTACCCTCTATTTATACATGAGGAAAAAGAGAGATTTCGAAGGTTGATATGGTTGAGGACGTTGCGATAGTTATAATTAAAGTCCCAACTTTCCTCAACTTATCGTTTTTATATTTTTTAACTCTAAATTAATGCATACATGACTATTGATACTAATAAGTCCCGTATGATACGTAACTTTCTTTAAGGAAACTCGCGGATGCAAGCCCTAAAAATGTATACGCGAGTCGCAATGGACATAATTGCGTATGATACATGGGTTTCTATGCAAATAGTCACATATTCAACCCTAATTTCCAAACAAAAATATATTCAGTTGGTTAGGTGATCATGTATCAATGGTCATTCCTGTCTATAGTGTTTTTTCTACTTCAATCCAGTTCTTCCTTTTGTGTTTTGACACATTGGGTGCCAGTACTCGGATGGAGAAGTGTCATTTTACATGATAATAGATGCCCCCTAATGTATGAGGTCATAGGGAAGTGATATCCGAAATAAATTAGAATCTTTTAATCTTGGAGAACTCAGTTACCAAAGTAGCAGAGGAGGTACCTGAAACAAATACATATCAAAGTCATATACAAAATCATATCTGAGGATGCCATGTTCAATATAATGGAACACTATATCCTTGACAATATTCTATTACATCATGTGATACAGGTAACAACACCACGTATATCACAAAGGTGGATCGAAGCCAAAATATACAATGATGAGTCTTCAAAAACTAGAAGCTGTGTAGTTGAACATAACACGATCTTGCGCAACTTAGGTTATAGATGTGAACCTAAGGTCTTCATTGAAATGCAAAGGAACCAGTACAATCCCTACCATGTGAATAGATGTGATGAAGTCAAACATGGAAGGAATGTCAGGTAAAATATGCACTATCTAATTCAACACTTAATTGTCAACCCGAGAAGGGAGCTTGTGAGATGCAAACACTATATGTGCAGGATTGAAGGCTTGAACTAACCCGAGCTAACCAAAGATGCAAATGCACTAACGTGAAACTATATGATTTTAATCTACATGCATGACTTTCATAATTCAAATGCAAGAATTTTAATCTATCTATGAAAACAGGAAATTAACTAAGAACTTGAAAAATGACTATAATTTAAAATATAATCTAATGTATTCTATAAAGGCAGGAAATTGATTAATAACTGAGATTCAAACTAGTCTAACGCTATGTTAATCTATTCTAAAAAGCAGTCGATTGGTCTGAAAGCAATTTAACTAATGAGAGCAAAACTAACTACTTGCAAAAAATTATCCGATCTATATTATAAATTGGAAACTATTACATGTATGCATAAGTAAATGCTTATCTAAGAATGCAAGTGCAACTGAGTTATGGAAAGCAATGAATTGTTTAATTGCAAATTTGTAGAAAGAAAGAAAAAGTAACTGTGGATTCGTAGAAAGCAAAGAATATTATTCTAAAGACCAAGTGTAAATAAATGCGTTACAAAACAGTAAACTAATCAAAGCAAACTAAACTTGGAGCTTTATAATCAAATCTAAAACTAAGTACAAAACAATAACTAAAAATATATTCAACCATAAGAAAACCTACAACAGAAAAACAAAATACACCTACTCTACCTCTTCAACAAACTATACCATAAATTAAAGAATGTTAACCAATCATAAAAAGATCATGCAACTAATTTACAACTTGAAAAGTAAACTTACACTAAACTAGGTTATGTGAGCTTTTATCATCAAACTTTAAAATACTAAAAACCAATGCATCTTTAAAATCTAAATGAACCTATTGAGCATGAATTTCAAACTAAGTACTAATCGCTTACATCTACTGAAATGAAATAACTTGAAGAAATGAAACTAACAAAGCCTAAGACAATGAAATGTTGTGTAACTGAAAATGAAGCACTGATTATGGACTCAAATGAAAACTGAAAATGGAATGTTGAACCTATTTCAAAAATGAGACAAACTAATATTCAACAAATTATATGACAATATTTTCAACAAGCTTAAGCTAATCTAGGTTTTAGGCATGAAAACAAATGAAAGTAACTCATAAACTATCTAAGTCATGATCAAAAATAAAACTCAAACTATTTCTCATTTGAATTAGTAAAATATATGTTGAATATAAATGGATTTTATCATTATTAAAACTGAAATAATTAATCTATGTGTTATTATAGAACTAAATATAATTGTTAGAGGTGGATTTGAATCCCAACTAGCTACATAACACAGTGGACTGCTGGAAAATCAACATCTTCCTTAACTAACTATTTTTGCAAAAATGAAATACTGAAAATTCTGAAAATGAATTAAAATTTTGTCTAAGTGCGAATAAAGTGTTGAACAACAGTCTGCATTAACGTGCAAATAGAAGGCTGAAAAATAGTCTGCACAGAGGGACGAACAGAAGGCTGAAAAACAGTCTCAACAGAGGGACGAAAAGAAGGCTGAAAATAATCTGCACAGAGGGACGAATGGTCGGTCATGTGGAAAATTGCATAAAAATGTAGGAAATAAACAGAAAAGTGTCATCTACAGGAAAACAAACTTCTTGCTTGCAGAAATGAAATAACTTACAGGAAAACGTAATAGATATATATATATATAAAAACAAAATGACTTAGCTACAAACATAAAAAGAAACTAATGAATATACATAAATAGAACCTCTGGTTGTTGAGGGGCCCTTCTCAGCAATCAGGGGCTACGTTCCTACACTACTCAGTCACCGATCATCAACAGAGAAACGAGAATGATCACCAATAGCTGAAATAGAGACTTTTTAATAAACTGAAGCAAAGTTTTACAAAGAGTTTTCTCCTCCTCCTCTTCAAAACCAAAGAGGTATTTATAAGATGATTACAATGGAGATCAGGTCGACCACCTCTTGCTAAAAATAGAGGTTCATAAATGTTGTAACAAATACCCACGAATTTAGAAAACGGCCAACCACAATTTCTCGAAAAGTTGGTTTCAAAGAACCATGATTTTCTCCCAAATGGCTATGAATTTGATGAAAATTCCTCACTGTGACCGAAATGGGTCTATTCTACACAAAATCCATGTGCCAAAATTTTCAATTTTTCTTCTATTTGCCCAAAAATCAAATGTCTGTTAAAAACATGTGGTCTGCATGGGCGTCTGGATGAACGTTCTAATGACCTGTAACTAAGATTTGTTCATAAATCCATATTCTAAGCGTATTTTCTACTAGTTTGTTGGCCACATTGACTATTGAGTGTTGAGTTGTTGGATTGTGGCTGGGTTCCATTGATTGGGTGATAGGTTCTTGTTGCTTGCCTCCCTGTTATAACTAATTTTACCACACCAAGTGAATCACACTTGTATGGCCTTCCCCTGTCCCTCTGCAGACTCCTTAGACCCCTTGGACCATTTTTTGTCCTTTGATGTTTCCTAGACCATCCCTAAAAGCATGTAAAAATTGCTATACGCGAATTTTAAACCCCTTATCGCATATATATGCAGGTTTGACCACTAAAACCGTGTACATCGAGATGTGTACAAAATCCAAATCCTTTTGGAGTTTTCCTTGACATGGATCCGACTCACTTGTCTCATGGCCTTCCATATGCCTTGAGATCGCTCGGTTTTGACCTTTCATTACCCCATTGAAAAGCTATATAAGGAACCCTTTGGATACATTGGAGGCATGACAGAATTGAGAGAAAATAAATTATAGTCCATTGTTGCCGGAACTTGTGCTTGAGTCTGCATCCCTTTGTCCCTTGGAGCACTTTGGTGTTCTTCCCAAGATTTCCTTTTGCTTGTGAGCTTGCTATCGAGAGATGGAGGATTGAGGTGGTGGAGGCCCAAGTGGGGGATTCAGTTTCTCTGATTCGCAAACGTGCCGACAAAGGTTGTATTCATTGTGATCTCTGATTTTATATTAATAGAAATATCTTATCTTGTCCAATAATGTTTGTTTGAATGAATATTTTATCCATGGATGATTTCAAATGCTTATACATTGTTGATTATATATGCTAGAGTAGATCTAACACTAATATATATAGTATGCTTGTCTTGTTTACTTGTTGTTGAGGAAGTGATTCATCAATTCAAGATGAAGTTGGAAAGCTCAACGGGGATCTACTTCAACCGTCCAGAATAAGGTACGAGGTCTGATCCTTTAGTGTTAGATATTTGATTTCTCTTGTAGATTGGAAAGGATTGATTTCTGGAGTCAAGCTATCTGTTGTGGTACCCCAAGCCATAGGAATTTCTCTCCATAATAGAATTAGTGATTCCGTTGGGGAGTTCCTAGTAGTTGTCCTTTGGGGGTTTTCTATCGGCATTCAATGACTTTGAATTGCTCTTTTTTCTCTATTTCTGGGTCAAGTCTGGGGGCATGTTTTCCTGGTAGTGTCTGATTGGTGTGAAGTTTGTCTCAGCTTATATGTTTTCCTTTATTTTTATGCACCTTTCTTCCTGTACGCAATTTTTTAACTCATAGTCGCGTATATACGCGGGTTTCATTGCTATATCCATGTACACATGTGGGTTTACTGCGAACAGTCGCGTATTCCCTTAGTTTTTCCTTCTAGAGGAATATTGACTATTGTTGGGTGAATTTTGATGATTGCTGAGTCTCCTTTGATACTACTAGGGTTTGTATACACCTCTGTTTCTGACCAGAGACATTTTTTTTAGGGTAAAATTTCTTTTTTGAAGAATGTTCTTGTCATTGCATTTTTTATTTTTTGTTTTGGGATTAGTGCATTAGATTTCTTTTACCTTAGTACTTTGCTTGAGTGCTGCTTGAGTGTGCTTGCAGATTCTGGGGGTTGTAGAATCATTCTTTTGCTTTACTATCTCATTTTTATTTCAAAAAATCCAAAAATATTTGATTATCATTATGCATTGCATCTTGCATTTTTAGTACTTGCACTAGATTTGCCTTGAAGTATTAGTTAGGATTTCATATAGGAAAGCTTGCATTTATCATTTGAAGAAAATTATGCATTTCACGTAGTAGCATACCATGTTTTTCATGGACACAATGCATTTGCATTGATTGTTAGGTGTGCATTTTGCTTCATGTTGTGTCATAACGCCATTAGTTGCATAGCCATATACCTCTTTTGAGTAATAAAGCCAATTAAAATCAACGCTTAATTAAAATGAACTACACTATTTTATTTGATAGGGTTCACCAACAAGATTAGGTTTTAGGGTCTTGGAATAGTTCATTGTGAGTAAATTCTCCAAGACCACTAAACAACAACATGTATGTGTCTTTCCAGGTGAGTGGGTGAAATTCCTTGGTATAACCAGTGTTTCTCAGGATCCTCCTCTCAAAAGGGAGATAAGCACGAGGCAGTGTGAGTGGTTACTGATTGGGATGACCCCTAGTCATAACTGAGTAGCACTGGAGATATTTCCAGGATTGTATTCATATCTGGGTGCTCTTTCGAGAGTTTCAGTCTTTGCTACCCTGCCCATAAGGTCAATCCCACCTACGACTGTCCGCCTGAGCATTGATTATATTGAGGTGACCTTAGTGGCCTTTCCTAGGATATCGAGGGGGTACTCTGTAGGGGTTATTCTGCGGGTGTCCCGACCAGGTTGGGGTTGGACAGCATAGTCACTTTACGCGTTGAAGCTGAGGGCCACAATAATTGGTTACGTACCTCTGCTTGTTGTGTATGGGAGTCTCAAGCCTCTCCTAGGTGAGACATACCTACTTCATTCGAGAGCTCACTTATCCTACCCTTGATTGCTTGTGTTTGGCTTTATATTTTATTGGTGTATGCTTTGTGCATGTTAGCTTGCCTAGGGTTTGCGTAATTAGAGAGTCTTTTATATTTTTTGAGTCATTGTGGATTTGGGTGCGGCTCCTCACCGTTCTCATCGTTTAGCAGGACTTCTGCCTTCTACATCTCCTCCTCCTTTGGGAGAGAGAGATATATAGTCCAGGCGGACTACTTCACACATTGATTCACACACAATGGGAGACCATGTTGAAGGCATTCCTGAACCACCCTCTCCCATTCAAGTGGAAGATGGGGAGTTTACTCCTACTTACGATCCTTCACCTAATTTGACTGAGTTAGGTCTTGCAATTTCTGAGATAGGTACTTTTCATGATAGACCTACTTACTCTAGTGTTGATCCCCCATTGATGCATTGCCGGTATGGAATCCCGAAAGATGATGAGACTCATTTTGAACCCGCGAGCACTAGTTATGGTAGTTATGGTATGTCTAGTTTTCCCACACATGATTTGGAATTTCATGTCGAGTCTGAGTTTGAGCCTAACACTACGCCTGGGGGCACTCTCATTCCTTACCATGTGGAGAGGTTTGGGAGCAAAAGTCACATTGCACCTTCCATCCTGCGGTGGAAGCTACATCACATATTCCTCCTAGGCCTAGGGTTAGTGATCCTATTAGGATACCAGATCCAAGACGAGTGACTATAGGGAACAACACGTACATAATTTCACAAGTCCCTTCGTCCTATGTCCCTAGTTCTTTGAATGTTCACCCTCCACCTCATTCACGTGGTCCTTCAAGCTAGAATGTTGCCACAAGTCATGTCTATAGTGCTGCTTCTCGACCAATTGTGTCTCAGGTTCAAGTACCACCTGTTGTTTCGGGAGGTCGTGTTCATACTTCTAGAGGTCATGTTACTACTTTCAGAGCATTTATTCCTACTTTCAAAATGTATATTTCTACTTCTGAAGCGTATATTCCTACTTACGGAGTGTCTCATGGGACATCTCATGCGATGACTTATGGACCTTATTATGGGATGCAGTATGGACAGGGTTCTTCACCTTATGGGTACGGGTATCAACAACCTGCTTACTCTCCAAATTACAGCTTTGTAGCCCTGAATAGTCAAGGTACACCACTCTATGGTGCTTCCATGCCACCCTACACGGGTCAAACGGGAGGAGGGCGCTATGGTCAAGGCCATGGTGGTTATGGTAATCAGACCTATATGAATCAAAACTATTAGGGAGCGGTGCACCGACCTTCTCATCCTAGTTTCCCTTTCCTCGCAACGCTAAATCTTCCTGACTTGTTGAGATTGACAAACGATCCTGTATCTCATGACCCGGCTTGGCCGGCTGTCCCTACTAAGATTCCCTCAAACATGCCCAAATTCGAGGGAAAACCGAGAGAGGATCCAAGGGAACATGTTACTACCTTTCACCTATGGTGCTCGTCAAATTCCTTACACCAAGATTCGATTCATTTAAGGTTGTTTCAACACACCCTTACAGGGCTTGCTGCAAAATGGTATATAGAGCTACCTAGGAGGGCATTCGCTTTGTTCGATGAACTAGCGATGACTTTTCTTAACTACTTCTAGCTACAGTGCGTTATGACATTGGTACGGAACTCTTGTCGACATTTCAGCAGGATAAAGCCATGAATATCTCAGACCATATCCAAGAGTGGCATAGACGGAAGAGGTTGATTAAAGCCTTTATACCACCAAAATTCCTCGTCGAATGGTTCCTTAATTCATTATTGCCTTATATAGCGAAGGATGTTTCTACATCCGGAGTGCAAAATGAGGAACAAGCCATTTTTAGGGCGTAGGAACTAGATTTGATTTATGCTCAATCCGGTTAGTTATATGAGATCATTCCCAATGCTCCGCGTTCTAGTTTCGACCCCAAAGTTAAACCTGGACCACATGTCGATGGCATTGTTGGTTGTGTGAGTGCTAAACCTGCGGATTTGGTTGTACAACAGGTCAAACAATTGCCAATCAACCAATCTACTTTGAGACAAGCCATGGCTTCGTCTCAACCCACCCAAATGGCGAGTGTGCTTTCGGTACAATTGTCGGACCAGAAGGGTAACCAGCAACCCAGAAGGAATAGAAATAAGGGTAAGAATAATCGTAAGGGTGGTAATAGGAATGAAAATGCTAATACTAATGGCACGAACGCCCGTAATACTGGGGGGGACAAGCAACCTAAACTTAAGGTTAAATTTCCTTGCAATTTATGTAAGGATGATCACCTCACTTACTTGTGCCCTCGTATCGATGAAGCCTTGAGATTCTTAGCACATGGCCCAGTTGTGCTAACTAACCCTTTACCTCGCAATCAAAACATGAACTCGAGGACCCATGATCAGTATGGTAGGGATCAAGATCCGCAGGAGGGTAGTGGTCATGGTTGCATTAACATGGTGCATGCTACGAAGGTTGTGACCCATGTGAAGGACTATGGTTCATCATAACCCAACCCAGGAAAAGAACCTGATCCACTAGGAACTCCTTTTCATATTGAAAAACCTGTGGATAAACCTGAAGTTGCACCTTGCTTTCCTAAGGGAGTCCTTAAGCATTCGGGGCCTAATCCTAATTCCCGAGCCGCCCAGAACTATTCTGTTGTCAAGGATTTGGGCCACACTCCTTGTGCGATGTCTGCACTAGAAGTACTTCAGAGTTGTCCTTTGCAAAGGAAGGCTTTTCTTTCTACCCTTGGAGTGAATGATGATAATTCTTCCTGTGTGATTAAATTTGAAACTGCAGGACTTCATCCTCACTTGCCTTACTATGTGTCTCTTTTGATTCATGTAGAATGTCTTAACATGACCATCAAGCGCACTGTGATTGACGAGGGTGCTGCTGCTTCTGTGATGTCTTTATCGTGTTGGAAGGGTTTAGGCTCCCCTGAGTTGTCTAAATCTAGTACCATGTTGACTGCGTTTGATGGGAGATCATTTAGGCCGCATGGGATCCTTCCTTCCCTTAAAGTCCGTTTGGGAGGGAAGACCGTTGCGATAGAGGTCGAGGTGGTTGATGCACCCCTTGACTACAATCTCTTGTTGGGTAGGAATTGGATGTACAGTATGCAAGCCATAGCTTCTTCACTATTTTGCGTTGTATGCTTTCCATTTAATGGGAAGATAGTTACGATTGATCAAACATCATTCAAGAATCCATCGATTACCGCATCTTTGGGAGCTTCGATCCCAATTGTAGAGCACTCTCAGCCGACAACTGGGAGTGTGGGTGTGGGCATGTATCCATCCCTTATGGGAAGCTTTAGTTGTCTTTCACCTATCCTTATGATAGGGTCTAGGTCCGGTGAGGCTTCGACATCTGTGAGATCAGTGTCTTTTTTCACGAGTCATATGGAAGATCCTTGGATTCTTCCTACACCGAATACTTTGAGTGAACCCATCGCGACAGACATTCCATTTCCTGTAACTATGGTAGCTTATCAAGCTAATATTGGATGTGTTGTAGAGCCTAGTCCTTCCTCTTCACAGATAGAGGAGGAGGACCCATATCTTTCGCCTACATGGGAAGTTCAGTATTCTCACGTGCACGACTGCCTTGATAGTGTTTTTCCTTTAGACGAAGTGATTATTGAGGCCATGTCGGGAGTTGATCCACCATGGGAAGAGTTGCATCATAGATCTTACTTTCTTCCTGAGCTTGACCGCTTGGAGCGTGAGGACTTTAGGGAGGTTCTTAGTGAGAGAATTGGTAGTCCCATGGTTCCATTAAGCTCTCCTAGTCCGATGGCTGATGGGAACATGGCAAATATATCTCCAACGATTCCTATCAATATCTCTCACGATCCTGGCAGAATAGAGAATGTCTATATTGGGGCACAATGTTCCCGTGCTGAGATTCAAGAATACACCGAGCTGTTTAAAGAATTTTGTGATATCTTTGCTTGTTCTTACGACGAAATGCTAGGCATAGACCCTCGCATTGTTGAACATGAGATTAATACGTATCCCAATGTTAATCTTGTTTGACAACGCTTGCGTGCAGTGAATCCTAGGAAAGCACCCGCGATTAAGACAGAGATAGAGAAACTGTTGAAAGTCAGTTTTATCTATCCCATTCCCTTGATGGAATGGGTTTCAAATCCTGTTCCGATTGATAAGAAGCAGGGAGCGATCCACATATGTACTGATTTCTGTTATTTGAATCGTGCCTGTCCTAAGGACAATTTCCCCACACCATTTATTGATCAGATTTTGGATGAGTGTGCGGGTAGTGAGGTTTTTTCCTTTATGGACGGATTTGCTGGATACAATCAGATACAAATTAAACCTGAGGACCAACATAAGACCGCATTTATTTGTCCTTGGGGAACTTTTGCATATCAAAAAATGCCTTTTGGCCTTAAGAATGCCGAAGCTACTTTTCATCGGGCTATGACCTTGACCTTCCATGATCTCAAATTGATTATTGAAGTATTTTTGGATGACCTTGCTGCTCATTCTTGTATGAGAATGTGTCATTCCTATCATTTGAGATTAGTATTCGAAAAGTGCTGCCATTATTTGGGTAGGTTAAATCCTCACAAGTGCATCTTTTGTGTGAATTCTGGTCACTTATTAGGATTCATTGTTTCTAAGGAGGGTATAAGAGTTGACCCTTTGAAGGTTGAGGCAATACTTCAGTTGTCTCCGCCGAAAAACATTAGACATCTTCAATGTTTGCAAGGCATGGCAAACTTCTTATAGCAATTCGTTGTCAATTTTGCCAATTTGACGAGAGGCTTTATGCATCTTTTGAAAAAGGACACCACCTTTTGTTGGGATAAGCGAGCCTAGAAATCCTTCGATGCACTTAAGCAAGCCCTAGCATCAACCCCGATGATTAGTCCCCCAAACTATAGCCATGATTTTATACTTTATGTGGCCACGTCCATGGAGACGATTGGTATGGTTTTGGTTCAAGAGGATGAGGAGCTCCAAGAGCATGTCATATACTATCTGAGCCAGAATCTTATTGACGTGGAGATCCATTATTCCCATGTTGAGAAGCTTGCCTTAGATACCGTACATGTGGTTCAACGGTTGAGACATTATATTCTCCTTTGCCAGACCTTGGTTGTAGCCCATGTCAATCCATTTCAATTCGTTTTCACTCGAATAATGATTGGGGAAAAATATAATAAATGGATTGTCATCTTGCAAGAATTCGATCTTGAGTTTGTTTCGGTAAAATCGAAGAAAATGTTAATTTTTGCGGAGCTTATATCGAATTTCCCAAGCGAGGCCGAGGAGTTGGTTTGTGAAGATACGTTTATTGATGAGCACATCTTCTTAATCTCAACTTTGGACCCATGGTATGGGGATATTATTATATATTTACAAACATTGAAGGTCCCTACTCACCTCTCACGGGATGAACGACGACGGTTACGTCACGTGTCTAAAAATTACCTCATAGTGGATAACACTTTGTATCGTCGTGGGGTAGATTCCATTTTACGTCGTTGTTTAACTCATAAAGAGGCTGAGGTAGTGATGAATGATTGCCACGGAGGGGTGTGTGGTGGTCATTTATCTAGGATTTCTATAGCCCAAAAAATCTTAAGAGTGGGTTATTTCTGGTCGTCGATCTTTAAGGATTGTGTAGATGCGTTCAAGAGGTGCCATCCTTGCCAGGTGTTTGCATGTAATATGTGCTCGAAACCTGCCCCATTACATCCCATCATCACCGCCGGTCCCTTCACTAAGTGGGGGCTTGATTTTATGGATTGCAACCCAGCTTCAGCTGGGGGGCATCATCATATCATAGTGGTTGTTGACTACTTCACGAAATGGGCTGAGGCTATGCCTATAAATCTGACAGTGAGACAACCACACACTTCGTATTCAACCAGATTATTACTCGGTTCGGTATTTCAAAAGAGCTTGTCACTAACCATGGCTCGCACTTTCAGAATCGTATGATGGAAGAGCTGGCATCAAAGTTAGGGTATAAGAAAGAACATTCCTCCTCTTACTACCCTCAAGCGAATGGACAGGTAGAAGCAGTGAACAAATCACTCAAATGCATTCTCCAACGAACCATCGCACAAAGAAAGACGAATTGGCAGATTATGTTATATCCTGCTTTGTGGGCGTATAGAACCGCTGTTAAGACTGCCACGGGTTTTTCTCCATATCAACTTGTACATGGAGTGGAGTCGGTATTTCTGATTGAGTGTGAGATTCCTTCTTTGAAGCTAGCCGTAGAACTCTTACCAGACACTTCACCATTGGAGGAGCGTTTGGTCCACCTTGAGCAACTTGATGAGCAGCGCCGAGATGCCTTGGTGGCTCTAGAAGTAAATAAGCATCGCGTTAAGGTCTAGTATGATAAGTCTATTCATCCAAGGAGGTTTAGTGAGGGAGACTTGGTCCTTTTGTGGGATCAACCGAAAGAAACCTTGGGGGCGGGAAAGTTTAACCCCATGTGGCATGGTCCTTATGTCGTGAAACGTGTGTTAGAGAAGGGGGCTTATGAGTTAGTGGATTATGAGGGAACGTCCTTGGCGGAGCCTAGAAATGGGCTCTATCTCAAAAATTAATATGCATGATTTTCAGCCAAGGCTGGTTATTGTATATTATTGTACAGTTTTGCATAGGTAGGTCTTTTTCTTATGGTGATCG
The DNA here is from genome assembly GCA_001517045.1 of Pseudotsuga menziesii. NCBI lineage: Eukaryota > Viridiplantae > Streptophyta > Pinopsida > Pinales > Pinaceae > Pseudotsuga > Pseudotsuga menziesii. Next base: position 87,640 of record LPNX010031740.1, read on the forward strand.
GGTTTGTGATTAGTTTTTGTTTCTTTTGGCAGATGTCAATGGAATCTTCCACCTTCATAGGATTCGCGAATGGTGTGAGCCATCACACTCAACACTCAGCCTCTGCTACTTGGGTGATTTATACTCCTATGGGTCAGGTATTGTCTTCAGGAGGTGTATGTTTACGGCCATATTTAAACAATGTTGCTGAATATAGCGCCATTATTGAGCTTCTACAGGATGCCATTTTACATGGCGTTCTCTCTCTTGAGGTATGTATTGATTCGGAGTTAGTAGTGTCATAGCTTAATGGTTTGTACCATGTTAGAGATCCGACATTATTAAGAAGATTCTTATGTGTGAGATTATTAGAACGGAAATTTGACAATATAACATACATACATGTTCCAAGAATTAATAATCAAGTTGTTGACTCATATGCTAACTACGTGTTAGATTGGAATTTGTTTAATACACAATAATCTCATCACAAACATAAATTTTTTCACGTGTAAATAAATAAATAGATCATCATAAAAGTTTTTATAAACATCCAAAATGTGGTAATACATAGTGTCATAATACAAAAATGGGGCTCTCGAGCCACCAAAATATAAATACATGGTAGTACAAAATGTATCACTCCCAGGTATCTAAGCCTGTGGAGGAGGAGGGGGGTTGTGATCATGGAATTTGACTATGGCTCTAGCTAGCTGTCAAAATAGATGCACCCATGCTTGTGCTACACCCACCACCTAGCGCTACATGGACTCAAGCAAGTCCTCGACTTGCACTATGGGTACACTGTGTGCAGTCTCACAAAGTTGGTATGAATGCTTTGGAGCATCCACTCTGCATCCACACCCGTGATATCGTCCCCTCTTCCCCTTCGTCTATGATGAGGGAAGCCTTCAGGTCGTCGTTTTCCCACATCTGCATGCATATGGTAGATGTCACTATGTATTGTCACCCAAAAACATGTCTTTTGATTCCACATAATCAGAAGAAAAAAAAAAAAATTAAATAACTCAAAAATTTTAAAAAGAGGGTCAAGATTCGTTACCAATGTCACAGTATGCCAATCCTAGTGGTAGCGGCATGTCCGGGTCTCCCTGTAAATCTATCCCCGCATAGGGGTAGTCATCGATGGAAACTATCTATCGTTTCCAGCATGGAAAGAAATCAGCTAGATAGGGGTTGGACACCCTACCTCCACCCAGTCTACGCATCGCATCCACCCAACGTCGTTGGGCCAGATCTCAAACCCCGTGTAGAGGAACGTCAACTCTAGGGCTCAATCTCAGAACACGCTCAAAGAAAAACATGCTCAGTATGTTGTTGAAACCGAAGTTTTGCACTCTGGCCATCTTGCACTCACTGAGCTGGTGTTTCATGTTGCCCAATAGTGCAGTGCTCCAATTGTACACAGTGGGTCTCATGCACTCCACTGCATAGAACATGAGAGGCCATGAGGCTTGGTGGAGTGAAGCTAAGCCTGCTATCCTGCCAAGTGTCAGTAGGATTGCCTTTAGGCCCATCACCTGTATGGAGTTAGTTGGGATCTGACTCCCCACCTTCTCTGTGTCTGGATAGCAGTACACCACAATGTACTCATCTATAGTCAGACCACCTCCAAGCCCACGAGAGTGTAGGTTCACCACTTCCCCTCGTCAAGAAAGTACAGTAATAAAATATATGTCCTCCACTTCTATGGTGAGGGACATCCCGTCTATCTGGAACGACTCTGATTCTGGATCCCAGTAGTCCACTAACATCTGCAATAGTCCTGGTTTGGCTCTTAAGCCACCAAGACACCAAAATTTGTAAAGCCCGCATGCACGTAACGCTTGTTGAGCCATTATATCTTCCCTTACTGCCTCTTCTACATCACCATGTTCATGTTCTCTCCATTCTAGGACCATCCTGCACATAAAATTTGAGTTTTTGCCCATTAGAACACTTAAAAATAATTGAGCATGGCCGCATACACGACTGTTTGCTAAACAGTCACGTATGTATGCGACTTTGAGGGCGCTTTCCATGTATATCTAGCCCTATACATGAAAAAACCCTCGATTTCCATGTGGGCCGTGGCACGCATCTTAGACTAGCCTAGAATCCTAAATACACCATGGAAATTGATAAAATTTGCATCAAAATGAAAGAGTAGAGCATGGGTAAGTACTTGGAAAAAACAGTAGTGGATTCCGCAGGCTGGATCTCCTGGAATTCACTGTTGAAGTTCTGAGCTCAAATGGGTAAAAATTTCAAATGTTTTATAATGTTCTGAATTTTTTACTATTTATAGAAATTTTTCAAATTTTTGAAAATTTTTACCCCATTTTCTATAGTTTGGACTGTTTTTAATCCTTTTGGACCGTTTTTGGACTAATTTATGATGTAGGAGACCTTTTTGAGTGTCTTTTTGGCCGTTGGATTGACCCATTCGTGTTGATTTCAGGTATCATGTCTAAACTGGCATATAGGTTAGGTTTCATCACCGTTTTCATTTTGCATGACCTTATGACCATTTCATTATAGCTTTAGGTACGAACCCACTCTATTATGTCACAGAACCTTCTTGTTGTTTTAGAAGTGGCATGATATGAGTGGTAGAGCTTGACCTTACATGGGTACCCTAGTTAGTGCCTTATTTGCATTTGGTGCCCATGCCGACATTTTGTCCCTTAGGGTGTGGAAGCCCGTTGTATAGTATTGCCATGACATTTCGCAAGAGCCTCATACTCCTCTTGATCTTTTGCTGGCCTATTTCCCTCATGACTCCCTTATGTCAAGTTGTAATTGCATTATCATGAACTTTTCCTGCCTTATTGAGCCTTATGCCGGCTTCCCTGACATTGAGTTTCAGCCATATAGCCCGAGCTTGTCTCATGTCTAGCCATGCAGATCCATTTCATATATCCTTTGCAGCTTGATTCCCTATTTTTACCGGGAGGGGACTTTCCCCCGAGTGTCACTATCCTACACATGTATCCTTGCATTGAGCATAGGTATGTTCCACTGCTTGGAACTAGTTTGTTTCCCCATTATGACACTTGTCTCCTCCTAGTATGTAACTGTAAAGCAATTTTATTCTTTTTCAATCTTTTTAAATATTTGAAAAAGTCCAAAAAAATTAAAATACCAAAAATACAGAAAAGGAAAGATGTTATCTTTGGCAGCTGTCAAGTCATGTCGCCTTTGAACAAAGCACTGTATATCACATCCATTGGTTGGGTTTATAGTTTGACTTTAGGATTTGTACTCATTTTATCTGAGTTTATCTCCACCGACTGGTTAAGCTTCCAGTCCCCATGGATCCTCTGCTGATGCCTCCTGTGTCACAGAGATGTCCCAGTTTTGTATATCGAGTCTATGCTGCCTTTATTCAGTCACCATTTTCCGTTATGCTCTTGTTCGAAGGAAGTTGAAACCTAAGTCGGCCATTCCTCAGTTATCTTGACTTTGCATGTCAGCCATTCCCAGTACAGTTATTGGTTCATGCACCTTATGATCAAGTCCTTCCACATTATACAGCTTTGTTGAGCACCTCGTGTTGGATGATGGGGATGCCCTAATGCCCTCCTTCCAATGGATTTCATCCCATTGACTTCAGATCATTTATTCTGGGATTGGAATCTAGAGTCATGTTTGAGTGCCTTCAGACTTGCAGTCATCAGTGGCAGGTTCTCTCACCATCGACAGTTTTTGGGAATACATTAATGTCCCCTGATCGATGGATCCTCTCAAGTGTTCGACCTCAACACATCTATTCGCACTTGTTAGTTTACACTCTAGTACCTTGATTCCCATTATCATTATCGATGGGTGATCTCACATCTGTTAACAGTATACATCAATGACCGGTAATCAGACGATGGACTACTATGTTCGACCTCGATACCTCTATTCACATAATAGGACTTGTACTCGTAGCGGTTTGTGTAGAAGACCTTCCAGATTGGTGGCATCTCTTATATGCTACCTCCTTATTCGTGCCAGTGTTCATGAGATTTCAGCTCTTGTGACTTGATTCCAGTATATGTCAAACATTTCCAGCTATTATGGAGATCTTGATCCATTGTATATCTTCATCCATTATGGAGATCATGATCCTTTGTATATATTCATCATGGAGATTCTGATCTATGTATATTGTACGTGGCGGTGACTACTTATGGGATATTTTGTATCATGCCTATTCATGGCCATTGTACTCTTATGTATCTGGGACTGCTATAGGTATTTGCAGTCATGTGCAGAGTTGTATCATTGTAATATGCTGATTGGGTGGTTGGTCTTCTATTTGGGATTCTTCATCACTCCACTTCTAGGATGGACTTATAATGTATTTCGGCCATCGTATGACCCCTCTGACTTCACACATTAGGGGGCATCTGTTATAGCTGATTTTATCACACCATGTGAATCACACTTGTATGGCCTTCCCCTGTCCCTTTGCAGACTCCTTAGACCCCTTGGACCATTTTTTGTCCTTTGATGTTTCCTAGACCATCCCTAAAAACATGTGAAAATTTCTATACGTGACTTTTAAACCTCTTATCGTGTATATACGTGGGTTTGACCACTAAAACCACGTACATAGGGATGTGTACAAAATACAAATCCTTTTGGAGTTTTCCTTGACATGGATCTGACTCACTTGTCTCCTGGCCTTCCATATGCCTTGAGATCGCTCGGATTCGACCTTTCATTACCCCATTGAAAATATATATAAGGAAACCTTTGGATACATTGAAGGCATGAGAGAATTGAGAGCAAATAAATTATAGTCCATTGTTGCCAGAACTTGTTCTTGAGTCTGCATCCCTTTGTCCCTTGGATCACTTTGGTGTTCTTCCCAAGCTTGCATTTTGCTTGTGAGCTTGCTATCGAGAGATGGAGGATTGAGGTGGTGGAGGCCTAAGTGGGGGATTCAGTTTCTCCGATTCGTAGACATGCCGACCGAGGTTGTATTAATTGTGATCTCTGATTTTATATCAATAGAGATATCTTTTCCTGTCCAATAATGTATGTTTGAATGAATATTTTATCCATGGATGATTTCAAATGCTTATACATTGTTGATTATATATCCTAGAGTATATCTAACACCAATATATATAGTATGCTTGTCTTGTTTACTTGTTGTTGAGGAAGTGATTCATCAATTCAAGCTGAAGTTGGAAAGCTCAACGGGGATCTACTTCAACCGTCCAGAATAAGGTATGAGGTCTGATCCTTTAGTGTTAGATATTTGATTTCTCTTGCATATTGGAAAGGATTGATTTCTAGAGTCAAGCTGTCTATTGTGGTACCCCAAGCCATAGGAATTTCTCTCTGTAACACTCCCTCACGTGATGCATGTGTCAATCCTCCATTATGTGTGCATTACTTCATGGCCTGCACATATATAATAAATAGTTATGTTGAATAAAGAAGGAAACGTAATACCATAAAGTTACTATGTATGAAACTATGTGATTATTTGCTTTTGGATATAGTTAAAAGGAACACATAATATTAAAGAAAGGTGGGGTAATAATTTAAATGTTTTATGAGCATGATAAAATGCAACGTGAAGTGCCTTGCCATGATTTAATGTATTTAACAAACAATTAATATTTACCACTTTTTAATAAGTTTTATGTGCTACTTTATATGGCATGAAAACATTATTGCTTTAAATAATTTCATCTTAAAGTTAAAACAATTGTTTAAAGCTAATGATTACCTTATTACTTTAAACATTATTACTTTAAAGTTGATGATTATTACATGGTTTCAATTTGCACTTATAGGATTGGAAGAAACGGGTAAGCCAAACCAGTAAACCAACATGCAATCAAATCTAATTCAAAACTCGGGACTGAAAGAAGGGGCTGAATGGAGTGCAGAACGTCTATTATTTGCAAAATACTACATTTGATACATAAAAATAACATATTTGTCTTATTTTATATTTACAAGATTTTAATTAATAAAACAGAGTAAAAGGAAACCTTATTGAACATAGATGTATTAAATTACGTTAAATAGGTCATAAATTAATGTAAATAAAACCATTATAAAAGACAATTTCGAGGCCCAACAAGGAATTCAACAGAATGTTAGAAAATAAGTGATACTAACAACTGAAGCAAAGGATTTCACCAATAATGATAGTGAATCCTAAGGTACCATCGTCAAAACTCTAGGTCTTCATCTTCGGAAGATGTTGATGACAAACCATAATGTGATGAGGAAGGCAATGAATCCTCAAATGGATCACAAGAGTGACTAGGAACTGGATATGGAAAGGTAGACACAAGTAATACTTCGATACGGTAATGATGGGAATTAGGATAATAATCATATGAAGGTACAGTTCCTTGAACAGTGAGAACAACACAGAGATGACCCAAGGAAACTTTTGACTTGTAGATAGGACAACTAGACTTATCTATCATGTAGGAGACATGATCATATTTTCCATGTATAAAGGACAAGCAGAGGAGTAAAAACTCAAATTAATAGTTGAGGTAAAAGTGTAAACTGAAACATGAGTATCGAAAAGTTCAGAGTGCTTCGTTCAAGAAGGACATACTACCACTGTTTATAACCCAAAGAGAGCAATTCTTCCTTTTCTTTCGTGTTAATTTTTAATGAGTCCAGGAAAGTCAACTCAGGTATCTGTTCATTTTTTACAAGATTGAAGAGGAAAGAGAATAATGCTTGATAATTTCACTGATTCATGTATTTTACAAGCCCGAACTAGTATATGCTCATTGGTGTTTTCACATTTTCAAAGTCTAAAAAATATGAAAAAGAATCTAGGGGGGTGATTTTTCGTACAATTTAGTCTCCTGAGGCCAAAAAAGTTTAAAACAATCCATAGAATAACTCTCTTAGCTCCTGGAGGACTAAGGTATACATTTTTCATACTTAGTCGACAAGGTCCGAAAAATGGGTAAACTAGTACCAGACCGATGCACATTCAAAAGCCGTAGGTATCCTGAGTTTAACGAGTGTGACGAAAGGAAAGATCACTTGGAAATATCCATTTGATTATGAGAAATGGGGCTTACAACAGTAATCTTGATGCTTTGTTATTTAGGTTTTGTGAGCATGACAAAGACATAAAGTACGCTCGAAATCTTTTTCATGTTTGGGTCCAAAGCATGAAAAAGAGAACACTAAGCTCATACCAGGTGTTCCTGTTCTGTAAGTTTAGTCCATCAGGTCCAAAAAAGTGATAAACCTATACCTGAGAATACTCTTCTCAATTCCGAAGAAAAGAGAGTGCTCATTTTTCATAAAAATTTCACATGGTCCGAAAAAGCGATAAACTACCACCAATGTGGATGCCCATTCACTTATTCTTAACGAGTCTGAATGAACAAGTTTACTCGGTGGTCAATTCTATTTTGAGGAGTCAGACCTGGGCCTGAAGAATCTACATAAGTGTAGGGAGCCTTATAAACAAGGATAGCTCGCAAAAATATGCAAAATGAAGGCTCATTTCGTCATGAAAAACTGCTAAGAAGGCTCCCGCAAACCTATCACAACTGCGGCAAGGGTACCAAAAAGAAAATAAAGTGTTCTAAACTAGGGTACCCACGAAAAGGAGGCCCTATCCACGAAGGAACAATGATGCAGAAGAGGTAAAAAATGGTTTAACACCATAGTCCGTGGTCAAAGAAGTAATCCTAGGGTTAAATAATAGATAAGGTATAAATTTTTGAAATTTTTCTATAAATTGTTCCCAAAAAAAATGTACCATTTGACCATATAACCAAATTTAGCAAGTTTTTACCTCTTACTTCAATTTCTCACTGAGGATAAACCAGTGGACCAAATCGACATCCGTCAATTGCAGGTTGGTAGACTCTCCCTTCTTCTTCTTTTCATCCATTCTAATTTTTATTTTTCTGAAAAACATTTATGGTTTTGTGCCAACCTTAAAAGGGTCACATAGCATACGTGGGTCTGCTACTATAGAAGTCACGTATATGTGTTTCATACCTGAATTTCTCTAAGGAAACATGTGTATGATATGCGAAGTGCTTAAAGCACAGCCACGTATGTTGCGCAACCTAGAAAAACATGCAAATTGACCAAAATTAAAATAAACTGGTGGATTCTAATGGTTAATAATGGTCAATGGGAAGGTACACAATGGTTCTAAAATGGAGGGAAAGAGAGCATGAAGACATGAATCAAGAAGCTCTACGAGATGCCCCCACATTACAAGCTTCACAACTATGTGGTTTGTTGAAGTTCTATTGTACCTCCGGCATGAGGGCCAATGTTTGTTCACTAGAAAAAATGATCAGTTACTTGGAACATGACCTTGGTTCCTTTGATCTTCATGGAGAGATTTTAAAGGTTACAGTAGAGGACATGTGTTTTGTTACAGGTCTTTCCCGCAGAGGTATGCCCATGAACCTTGAGGGTATAGGTAGCGGTGGTGCCCCTATGTGTGTCCAAGACTATATTGGCAATTACTGCCCACCAGGCACACAGAAGAAGGGGACATGTGTCCCTATATTTCACATTACAAGCTTTCCATTACATGTAGTGGTAAGAACTGTGGTAAGAATTGTTGGATACTTTGAGTAGCATCTAGATACTCAGACTCAGATGCGGATTGCAGTGGAGTGCATGTAGGGTATAGTATTTGACTCGTGCTCGGGTATGATCTTGATTATGAGGAAACAACTCTCTGGCTACAAAATAGGGTGCAGGAAGAAATTTGGATACTTGATTATTTTAGTGATGTTATTCTTTGAGATATTTCCTGCTATTAGCCCCGCAGTAGATATACCACCACCTTCCCTTCGGCAGCCTAGACTTACCATATGGGGGGAGGTATTTCTTCATCAGGTTGGCGGAGGATCAGTACAGGGTTTCTATGATGATGACTTCTATCTGTGGTGGGAGCGGAAAGTACCAGCTCTCAAGCAGTTCTCGTACGCTGGACTAGATTTTCGAGGAGATAATGATCTTGTCCTCTCGCCAGGGGAGGCATGGGGAGAGCTAGGTATTTTTCTTTTTATGATTTTTTATTTTTATGAATTTTAATCATAAATTTATATACATATGTATAAGAGTTTTAATCCATTTTTAAATGTTTTAAAATGCATATGTTGGACCTTTACGCCCCGATGGGAACCATAGGACTTTTTTGTGGACCACATAGGGTGGGGACCATAGTATACTTCGAGTTCTTGAGGGGAATCTAGCTAGGATAATCCAAGGGGTCCCTACCATGCACATAGAGCAGATTCCCATTGTGATGCAGGAGTTTATAGTAAGGATTTTGAATACCTGGATACGCCTTATGAGAAGGGTAGCCAAGGTTGTTATACATTACAGGGAGGACGAGGAGGCAACCGCAGCCGAGGAGGCTGAGGAGTAGACCTATATCTAAAGGCATATTTATGGATTACGATCCTATTTTTGTATATTTATATAGTTATGAAAGGATCTTCAGATCAAAAACTTGATATATCTATGGACATATTTTACATTATATATATGTTTTTCAGGTTATTACATGTTTTTCAATTGTATCTGGTATATATATTTATTTTACAAAGTGTGTGTTAAGTTTCAGTCTAATATGTAGTTCACATAAGTATCAGTGATTGTATTTTCATTTCTTGGAATGTGATTAAATGAAATATATTTGAAGTTTCTTCCAAGTAATCTAACATGCAAAAACTGACGTAACAAAGTAGGGTTTCGCACCTGATAATCTCCATTGAGTTGGGAAAACATGAGTTGAGAGTTAAGTCTGACCTCCAAATGGGTAATTCCACATGAAACGGCATCCCATAACAACTCAATAACATCCCTATACTCGGCCACATTATTAGTAGAAGGACCTAAACAAGCGCCTCCAGAGGAAACTAGTTGTCATGAGGGTGAATAGATGACACATGCGGCTGAAGCCAGGATACAAGTATGGTGACTAGCGCCATCTAAAAAACCTACAACCACTTAGTTGACATCTGTAACAAGCAACAGATATATATATGAAGTTTATTTCAAGTAATCTAACATGCAAAAATTGATGTAACAAAGTAGGGTTTCGCACCTGATAATCTCCATTGAGTTGGGAAAACATGAGTTGAAAGTCAAGTCTGACCTCCAAATGGGTAATGCCACATGACGCGGCATCCCATAACAACTCAATAAAACCCCTATACTTTGCCACATTATTAGTAGAAGGACCTAAGAAATCGCCTCCAGAGGAAACTAGTTGTCATGAGGGTGAATAGATGACACATGCGGCTGAAGCCAGGCTACAAGTATGGTGACTAGCGCCATCTGCAAAACCTACAAACCACTCAGTTTACGTATGTAACAACCAAAATATTGTATAAGAAACACTAACCATATAACTATTGTACATAAAAATACAAGAACAATCATTATGCCTAGGCGTAGTACTTCTTCAGGTAGAGCCCATTTCTAGGCTCAAGCAACTTATTTCCATCAAAATTAGTTAACTCATACACTCCTTTTTTCAAGCCCTTTGACATAATGTAGGGACCTAACCACATAGACTTGAATTTTCTTGCCCCCAAGGGTTCTTTGTCTTGATCCCAGAGCAAGACAAGCTCCCCTTCAAAGAAAACTCTTGGTTTAACCGCTTTGTCATACTAGTTTTTTACCCTATTCTTATGAGCCTCATTTGTTTTCAACGCATCTCTGCGTCATTCATCCAAATTTTCTAAGTGCAGCAAACATTCTTCTAGTTCCATAGTGTCAGGGATTACATGAATGGCTATCTTACGAGATGGAATTTCACATTTGACCGGAGTGACTGCTTCCACCCCGTGAACGAGTTGGAAAGGTGAAAAACCTGTAGCAGTCTTGACATTAGTCCGACAGGACCAAAGTGCAAGGTATAGCATGATGTGCCAATTTTACCAGCTAGCATTAATGGTATGATTTAGAATGGTCTTCAAGGTCTTATTTACTGCCTCTACTTGGACATTCACTTGCAGGTAGAAGGAAGATGAGTGATCTTGCTTGAACCCTGGCATAGTAGTTAGCTCAGTCATCATAATATTTTGAAAATGAATACCATGGTCAGTGACAATATCCTTTGGAATATCAAAATGAGTAATGATATGGTTAAACATGAAGTAAGTTGTCATTTCACTGTCTTCTTTGAAAGTAGGCATTACCTATGCCCACTTGGTGAAGTAATCAACAACGACAATGATATAATTGTTCCCCCCATCCGAAACTGGGTTGAGCGTAATGTAATCCACCCCCAAATTAGTGAAGGGGCCCACCGCAATGATGGGAAACAATGGATCAAGATGCGACCGCATTTTCCTAGTATAGAGCTGACACAGATGACAGTGCTTCATAGCCTCCACACAAACCTTAAAGATCGTGGGCTATAAATAACCAGCACGTAAAATCTTTTGGGTCGTTTCTAACCTAGATTAATGAACCCCACACGCTCCATTATGAGAATAATTTAGGACACGCTCATCCTCCTCGTGGGTGAGGTGTTGACACAAAATAGAAGCTACCCCTCTACGTTATAAAGTATCACCGATGATCAGGTATTTTTTCACATTCACATGCAATTTACATTGCTCTTCCCTCGGGAAGGACATAGGACACTTCCAAGTCTAGAGATATATAAGGATATCTCCGTACGAGAAATTAGAAGTGGAAATTAGAAAGATATACTCATCTGGTAATGAGTCATCTTCCACCACTACATTCTCTTTCGTAGGAAATTTTGAGATAAGCTTTGCAAAAACAAAGGAATTTTTGGATTTAGCAAACTGAAAATCCAAGTCAAACTCTTGGAGAATGACTATCCATTTGTTGAATTCCCCCCTCCCACGCCCCCCCCCCCCCGATTATGTGTTGGGACAAAATATATTGAAAATTATTTACATCAACCACCACTGTGGTTATCCTCAGTAAAATCTAGTGATGCAACCTCTAAACAACATAAACAGATACTAATGCTAACTTCTCGACATGGGAGTATCTGAGTTCAGGCCCAACTAATGCACAACTGAGATAATAAACAACCTTCTCTTGGAGCTTGTCATCCTCCTGAACCAATACTACCCTAATGGTTGACTCTGATGTAGCCAAATACAATATAAAGTCTATAGAGTAATCTAGTGGAAGTAATAAAGGAGCTGACAGCAAAGCCATTTTCAATGCCTCAAATGCAAGTTGTGTGGTTTCATCCCATACAAATGAGGTGTCCTACTTGAGCAAGCACATGAAACCCTTAGTTATCTTGGCATAGTTAACTATAAAATGTCGAAGGAAAATAGATTTCCCTTGCAGGCCCTGTAGTTTCCTAATAGAATGAGGAGGAGGCAGATTTACAATGGCCTCAACTTTCAAAGGATCCACCTGAATTCCTTTGTTTGACACGATAAACCCAAGTAGTCTCCTTGAATCAAAATAGAAAACACACTTGTGGGGATTCAAGCGTATTTTATAATGTCTACATCATTCAAAAATTAAGCGAAGGTGATCTGGATGGTCCCTCCTCTTATGAGAGTGGGAAGGTAGATCATATAAATATGGCTCAACAATATTCTTAATGTCGTGGAAGGAAAAGTTCATTGCCCTCTGAAAGGTAGGCCCAGCATTTTTCAAACCAAAGGGAATTTTCTTATACTCAAAGGTACCCCATGGACAAATAAAATCAACTTTGTGTTGGTCTTCCAGCTTGATTTGGATTTGATTGTATCCGGGAAAACCATCCATAAACGAAAAAACTTCTCTACCCGCACAAGCATCAATTATTTGATCTATAAGGGGCCTGGGGTAGTTGTCCTTGGGACATGATTTATTTAGGTCATGAAAATCAGTGCACATGTGTATTTTCCCCTATTTATTATCAACAAGAACAGGATTGGATACCCATTCCGTTAGAGAAATCGGGTAGATAAACCCATCTTTCAGCAACTTTTCCACTTCATCCTCTATGGCTGTCGCCTTACGCAGATTAACAGGTTGAATATTTTTTCAAACCAGTTTAGCATCAGGATAGGTTCATATTTGGTGTTCTGCAATAGATGGATCAATGCATAGCATCTCCTCATATGACCAGGCAAACACATCGCTAAATTACTTAAATAAATAAGTATATATGGCATTCTCCTCCGAAGAGCAATTTACATCGATATGCACATTTTCGAAGACGTCGAGGTTTGAAAATATTTTGATAGGAATGGTAACATAGATATTTGTCATATTCCCTCCCTTCGCAAAGGATTAATCAGTAAATCAACATATTCTACCAGTCTCACATGGAACTCTTGGTTTTCAATTCTACTCAGTTCTAGAAGAAAGTAGGACCTATGGTGAATATATTCACAAATCTTATCTCTCCCACTCATAGTTTCCAAAATGGATTCATCCGAAGGAAAAACCATGTCTAAGAATTCATATGAATATAAAGAGTTCTCTTCCTAACCAGTTAGATAAGATTCTTTTGACTCCTCTGAGACTATAGAAGGAGTCGCGATAGAATCAGTAGTGGTGTCAACAATAGCTTGCTAAGCCACTTCCACTGCAGATAAGGGAACTTGAGGTTCATGAAGGGAAGGAAGGACCCAAGGATCAATTCTATCGACAACCTTCACGATAGACTTCCCTACACTCATATAACCTAGATAATTTATTGGGGATGGGATATCAAATCAAGGATGAATACATTCCAACCCCCAAGGTCTCATTAGTCGGTTTAGTATGATCAATCAAAGGTACAGTGGACTCATTAGTTTCAAAATGGCCCTTCTGGGTGAAACTGAGTTGGTCAAAAATAACCAACTTCCCTGCATGTGGAAAGAACACCACTCAAATAATGGCTGAGGCAATAGCACACATGTCGTAATTCTAGCTTATCCCTAAAGAAAGTTATAATCCAAACGAGCATCAATCACGTCTACTTCAACAGCCACTACTTTCCTTGCCAACTTAATCTCAAATATGGTAGGATATCATGCGGACGGAAAGACCTTCCGTCAAAAGTTGTAAGTAAAGTGTTTGATGGAACTAGCTCTGAGAAACCTAAATCCTTCCAGCAAGAAATTGACATTACACATGTGGAAGCACCTTCGTCAACAATTGTAAGTCCAATGGTTTTGCCGCCATGAAAAACATCTATTGACAAAGCCACATGATATGACAGGCGAATCTTAACATCTGATAGATTAATTTTTTCCAACAAGCTCGATGAATCCATGCTGCCTAAATCTGCTAAGAGGGAATCCCGTTGAGCAAGAAAACTCTGTAACACTTCCAATGCAGACAATTCACAAGGAGTTTGAGCCAAATATTCCACCACAAAGTAGTTAGAAGCATCCCTAGAGTTAGTATTGTGAAATGATTTTTTAAATACACATTTTGATATCTTAGGAATTGGATTAGTAGGTTTCTCGATCATGAGAGGGTTATAGGTTTCAGCAACAGACTTACCCTTCTCAGGAGCCTCCAATTAAAAAATTTTGTTTCTTTTCTAGAGTAAGGTACTAGATTATACCATATTGATATATTTCTGATCAAGGGGGGCACCAGAAGTTCCCCTAGCTACATTAGAAATAGAAGCTGCATTCTGTCCTTGGGGACATGGATCCTTTAGGACGACTGGTTGTTCATTTTTAAGCAACTTATGAGCTTGATCAATAATATCGAATTGATCAATTAAGTGGTCTCCCTGACATAACTTATAGGGAAAATTAACCTTATTTTTATCTTTCTTACCCCCATTGGAATTATTCATGGGTTTCTGATTGTTTTTATTACCCTCACCCTTCTTCCCTTTATTCGTTTTCCCACATTCTTCCCTTTCTTTGTTTTCCCATCGGGTTGTTGACTGCCCTTCTGATAAGACTGTGCAAAAATAGGTACACTTTGAGGTGAGGGGGTGGCAGTCTTTGTTGCCTCCGCTGCATATTGTTTCACTAACAACTCATGGAGTTTCTTAGCCAGTGATTCAACAGTGGGAGAACTTACTTAACCAACCACACCATCGGCATGGGGTATAGGCTTGGGTTTCTCGGCACTATTGGTAGATCTTAGTGCCTCATGTATGATTTCATACAATATCCTAGACTGAGCATAAATTCAATCTAACTGGTGGGCCCTGAGGATAGCCTCTTCTTCTGTGGTCACCCCCGAAGGAGATATGTTCTTAGATATATAAGGCAATAAATATTTTAAGAACCACTGTAATAAGAACTCAGGAGGTATGGTGGATTTGATAAGCCTCTTTCATCTTCACCACTCTTGGATGTGATCCGAGATATGTGTGGCTTTGTTTTTCTGAAAATTCAGCAACAAATCTTTGTTGGCATCATACTAGATATGAATCTTGAAGTGATTTAGAAACACAGTTGCTAAATCCAAAAAATTGTCATATGCAGCAGAGGGAAGTTCAATGTACCATTTTTCTGCAACATGAGTCAAGTTCCTTTGGAAAAGCCTCAACCGAACAGATTCATCGTTCAATGAGTTATAAGAGAACCATAGGTGAAAAGTGGTTATATGGGCACCTGGATCTTCACCATCTTTTCCTTCAAACTTAGGAATGTATGAAGGTAACTTAATAGGAATAGATGGCCATGTTGCACTATGTTGCACCGGGTAGTTCATCAACTTTGACAAGTTTGGAAAGTTTAAAGTTACCAGGAAGGGAATATTAGGCCTAACCAAAGCTTGAAAAACATGAGTCGGGGATGTAGAAGGACTTTCCCCCTAGTTCCCAAATGAAAAGGTGGGGTTTCCCCTAACCGCCGATTGTGAAGTAGTTCAACTACTTTGAAAAGGATTCCACCGAAAATCCATTGGATTACTTGTGTGTGGTGCACTATAAGTGGTTTTAGCCACTCCAAATGAAACTGGACTCTGAAATACAAGAGCAAGTATCCCTCCACTAAAAACAGAAAAGGGAGAGCTCATGCAAGGGGTCGAAACCAATGTCTGAAAACCTTGGCCAAAAGTGTTTTTGTTTCCAAACTGCATACCCACATATGTAGGTGTATGACCTTCATAATGGGTGGATGGGGAATGTTCCCCCCATTCCACGGGAAACCCTGGACAAACGAGGAGGATCCACTTGAACCACTCTGAGTAATATGCATGAAGGAGGGGGAAGTAAAAGGTGCACTGGGGATCCCAATGACTACCCCACTAGAAGGATCTAATACAATAGAGGAAGTTGGTGGTTGGACCACTTGACTACTTGGTGACAAGGGTGCAGTAGATGCACTTGGTCTTGAAGCACCAACCTGGGGAGGTGGTAGTCCTCCAGCCAAAATGGTTGATTTTGGGGTAGAAATACCCTCTCCAGATATAGACATAACTTTTCTCACAGGAACACCAATAACATGTGAACTAAAGGGAAGAACTTGGATGGTCATAGGACCGTTTAAGCCGATTAGAGGTGGGTTAAAATTCCTTGCTAACTTGTCAGCCTGCAAGTCTTTAATCTCTACTGTAGTTGTCTCTTCCTAGTTATTCCTACATTCTGGTTCACCTGGAACTTCACTAACTCCTACTGGTTTGAAAGAACCGTCAGTATCTAATCTCTTCCTTTGAGGGGGTGGTGGACGCTCCACTGTATCATATGGAGGAAGGTTTTGCAACCTTATTGACCTGCAGATAGGTTGGTCCTCCACAACTAAAAATTTGACTCACACACACCTAAAGTCCAACTAAACATAGACAAACCAAACAACACTCACTAAAAATGTCCTAAACTCACACAGACACAGCAAATATAAGATATGCTTTCCAAAGGAAATCCTAGGATGATTAGGGTCCTGGTCCAACCAGTGAAGACTAATAGATGGTTACTTGGAATCCCATAAAGATGTTCTTGGGAATAAGCATTGGAATGACCCAACCACCCTCCCAAATTGTCTACTGGGGTTACCTTCCAAGTATGTCCAAGTTATACTGGAAATAGCCTTCAAGTATCACTTGTGTATTATCCCTAGTGTCAAGAGACTAAAGGGTACCACAAATACACCGAGAGTCTGGTGGAACAGTCGCAAGCCTGATCCTTATGCATGGGCAGGGTAGAAAATCCTGAAACCCTGTCAACACAGGAACCGCACATGGCCTAAGAGGTAGTATTGATTAGATCCCCAAACGTATAAAAATCTTGATATACGCTCGAATAAGGAATTCGAGGGTTATCTCCTCAACCATGTCCTTACGCGGCCTCGTGCTTAACTCCTATGTGAGAGGATATTTCTATATGGTCTCATGTAGAGGAGGATTTACCTAGTGAATGGCCTTCTACATTTGAAATCAAATACTTATGGATAGTTAAAAACTCTCTAGTCCACAAGCCTAGCCTAAACTAGTTGATGTATTAGCCTAGAAAAAAAGAAACTTACTAGTAAAATTTTAATTAATCGTTCTTTTTAATGGGTTGTATTAAGTCAAAGGTAGTGGGATGAGACTGTATGATGTTATAGAATCAGCATAAAAAAAGAAAAATGATGTAAAGTAAAATTTCAAAGCAAATTGAAACTACTATGCCAATTTTTCTTTTCTTGTTCTTGTAAAATGAAAGCTAATGAACTTTTAACAAAGCATGAGAAACTACAAGACTTAATTTTTTTTTTATTTCTTGAAAAATAACAAAAAGAACAACTAAATGCAACCTAATGTAAAAAGTGCAAAAAATATTTTGTCTTTTCTTTTCAAAAAAAATAAAAAATTATAATGCAAATAAATGCAAACTTGAGTAAGTTTGAACAATCTAAGCATATAGCAGTAAATGATGCAAACAAATCCTATAGTAACAAACTTCACCCAAACAGGAAGAAATGGCACAAAACCTAAACTTGGCAGAACTATCAAATCAAAGACTAATAGATCCAAAATGGAAAGAATGACTTACTCATACCACTAACAGTAGTACAAATCATATAATGTTTCAAAGGACTAATCAATGACCTAAAACACAAGAACTTGGACCCAAAAATCCAAGTAGGAGGACCTAACACCTTCACCAATGAAGAAATTCAAACACAAAAACACTCAAGGACTTGATAAATCAAGTAAACTATGAAATGTACTAACCTAAGACCACAATATCATGCCAAAAATAAAACCTACACAAGAATCTGAAAGATCATAAAAATAGGGACAAGCAAGAACCCTATAGACTCATAGACACTAATAGGAATATGTGACTGTTATAAAGGAAATCTGAGTATGATATGCGATTGTCCAGAAGGAAACCCGTGTATACAAAGTGGAATATGTGACTGTCAGCAAGACAACCCACGTATGTTTCCAAATTTTCTTAAAAAAGAAAAGCACTGACAGATAGGCCCTGAACATGCAATACTGGAAATCAAAGATAAAATCAAAACAAGTCACAAATAGAATCAGAGAGAGCAAAAAATGGTCAGGAAAGCCTAAAGAGAGGACCCACAACAGGTTGGACTCCCCACCGGAGTCACCAGTTGTTGAGAATATTCTTAAGGGTAATATTGTTGGAATGACATTTTGACTACATTACTTACATTCATATACCTAGGCGTTATAATCAGATTGTCAATCCATATGAGAATTACATTTTAGATTGGAATTTTCCACATAATTAAAGGAGAATCATGCACATAAACATTCACATTTATATTTATACACATGTACATATATCAAACCCGTAGCTATAATTTTTTATTTTTGAATAAAAGTTCCCAAAAATATGGCATCATAGTACAAAAATGGGCTTCAATACCTCAAAATATATATGATCTATATAAACATAATATCCCAGCATCTATCCATGTGGGCCTGGATGACGATCATGGTAGCACACTACAGCATTCGCTAAATTCCTGAATAATCTAACCCACATACGGGGTACCCTGGCCACATGTCTCTGCATCACCTCAGGAAGGTTCTCGACCTATACCATAGGGATCATGTGGGTCAAGTGGGCCAAGTTTCCTATACAATTTGTAGCATCTACTCAACATAAACATCGATCATTTCATATCCTCAACCCATACATTGGTGTCATGAGAATCCCTCCAGTCGTTGTGGACCTATCTCTACACAAACAAACCTAATGTCAGTACATGATACCACCAAAAACATGTTTTTGATTTCCTTATATCAAAAATACAAAAAATGAAATATTCCAACAACAACAAAAAAAAAAAAATATCTCACCGATATCCCCGAATGCAGACCCCAGTGGTAGTGTCATATCTCTATCTCCATAAAAGTCAATCCCTACATAATACTATTCAT